>JAEQBH010007990.1:0-136913 GCA_016808115.1 Tetrastigma voinierianum | reverse complement strand
AGACGTCAAAGGCATCACCTTGTCATGATTTTTCATCCAAAATGGACAAAGAAGCTCAATGATAAGCACATGGGCACTAACTTTTTAGTTTTAATATGATATTTTTTGTTTTTAAAAAAATTAAAAATTATAATTTGACGTCGAAGGTTTTACCAAAAGTAAAATATAGATTAAAAATCCGAAACAATTGTAAAAGGAAGCTATTTTTTATAACCGTTTAAAGGTATAGATTTTAAAATTATTTATAAAACTTACTTATTTCTTTATAATCCAAAAAGAGAAAAAAAAATACACCATTTTCGTATAAAAATGTATATGTTTTTTTTTAAGCTAATCATTTTATAATATTCCCCTTTATATGTTAAGCTATTTTAACGTTAAGACTCTAACCAATCGAACTAAACTTAATAAAAATGTATATGATGATATAGTTATAATGTAGAAGATATAATTATAACTATATTCCAAGGGGTATTTTTGTTCAAATTTGTTTTTGTACCTCTTTTTTTTTCAATTTTAAATAAATATGTTAGTTTTGTAAATAACATTTGAATTTATCAATTTTAAATAAATTTCTCTTTATTTTTGTTTTTTTTTTAATATTTGTAATGATCTAACTCTCTATCCGATATTGTTTGGTTTAAGGCTGTAATGTGTACACACGATTTCCTACTAATATGTCCCAATTTTGCTTATCTATTGGGCTTATACCCTTAAGAAAATGTCTCGATAGTATTTAGTCTTACATATATAAATTTAACCTTCATTTCTCTAGGTAATGTAGGACACCATGGTCCGTATTCCGATAATATTTGTAACGACCTAACTCTCCACCCCCGATATTGTCCGACTCAGAGCTATGTGGCGCACACACGGCTTCCCACCAGCTCGCCCCGATTTTGCTTCTTTGTTGGGTGTGCGGTCTCAAGAAAATGCATCGATAACGTTAAGTTAAAGTATTACATATATAGACCTTAACCTTTATCTCTTTAAGCGATGTGGGACACCATAATCCATCCCCTCGAGGCCCAATAGGCTCGTTGACACATTTCAAGATAGAGATCATGTTCTAATACAATTTATAACGATCAAACTTTTCATCTGATATTGTCTGATTCAGGGATGTACACGGCTTCCCACTAACCCGTCCTAATTTTACTTATCTGTTGGGTCTACGCCTCTCAAGAAAAAAGTCTCAATAATATTAAGTTAAAGTCTTATATATATGGATTTTCACTTTCATCATTCTAGACTATTTAACACCATAAAAATAGTAATAAGTGAAATAAAATATAAAAAAAATTATTAAAAATAATTATTTAATAGAAGAAATTTCAATGTCATTGGAGTACAACCAATCTTAAGTATTCCAATTTATTTTAATTCTGGAAGCTTAAATCCCAAGCCAAGCTATAAAAATTTCAATATTTAATATAAATATATTATTAAACTCAAAAACATATTTTTTATGATCATCTCATTCATCCCATAAGTGAGGAAATCTCCAACTAAAAACCTCGTCCAATCAGAATTCGACACCTACACCAAAGAATTATCCATCAACATGAGTTCAACTTAGCAGTTAGCATGTGCGAGACAGGTGACCGCGTTGCCCATCACGCAGGTTTCATTGTTGCTAAATCACAGTCGCTCTGACTTAGTATTTTTCTACCCAAAGTGGAGATCTTATTGGCGGCATGGATGTGGGATGCGAAGTTTATCATCTCTTTATATATTCCATCCAGTCCTGCCTGTTAATACCAGGACAGAACCTTCTTCCCAAAAACGGAACAACTTTCCGTTCCACGAGACAAACGGCGTTTTCTGCTGTCCAATCAAATGGATACACATATATAGTACATTTAAAAAATAAAAAAATTGATTCAAACTCCCAATATATTACCATAATAAATAATGAAAGAACGTTAATAATATAAGGAATCCGTTGAATAATTGAATCTATAAATTTAATATCATTGTTGTGATTATAATATCCATGGTTTCAGTTATACTTTATATTGATTATCATTTATTTAATTTATTATTACTAATTATCATAATCGGATATATTTTATTTGTTTAAATTGCCCTCATATAAATAAATATCACACATCACGATGATAACAATTACACGTTACACCAAAACAATGATAACCATATTTGCACCAAGATTACGACTAAAACATTAAAAAATAAATAAAAACTAAGATATTATGGAATAATCATTTTATCGAAAAAAAAACTAATAGAAAGAAGTGTAGATGAAGATCACCAAACATGTAAATAAAATAGTTATGGTTATTCCTCCCTTAAAATAAATGATCTCGAAGTTCGGTACTGAAAACTCAGATGATTAATCCGCTCGTGATATTGTTAGCGATCGTGACAAAAAAATAAATATCGACAATGATTTCAAAATAAGAATGAAAAAAAAAAAATCCGTTATGCTTACGTGTGTACATTATTTATGGTATAAAAAAAATGAATAAATGTATATTAAATCGAACCGTACTGTTATATGAATAATTTAAATTAAAGTTAGACAAGTTCAAAATCTGGTATTATAATTATTATTATTTTTTATGGGAGTAAATAATAACTAAATATGAAACACTATTTGCACTACGAGAGAAGGAGACAGAAACCGGAAGCCCCGGTAGGAGGTAGCACTGGGGGGTTGAAATAATTACGTGACACACAGAATCTGACTCGTCGACCACACCACGGCGTACGATAGTAATGGCAGTTCTGAGTGTTGCAGAGGAGAGAGAAACCGATTCAGAGAAAAACGAAGGAGATGACGACGATAAAGAGATAATCCTCCAACAACTGGTTGTTGTTCTTCTTATTCTCCTTCTTCAGTCTACGCGTCTGTTGTCCCTACGCTTCTCTTCAAGACTTACTCAGTTTCTCTCCAATATGATTATCAACTAGGGTTTTTTTTTCTTTCTTTATATCAATCGCTGGGATTTTTGTTTTGTTTGTTTTGGGAACTAAGGTTCGTGATTTGCTTTGTCGTTGACTGTTAGGAGTCTTGCGGTAGATGCAATATATGAAGAAAGTATTATTTGATGTTTCTGGAAATGGTGGTTCCGATAGAGTTCGATCTTGACGGAATTTGGTTTTTCTGAGCTGTGGTTAATGCGAGATTGGTTTCGTGGTTCCTTTTGAGTGTGTTTGAAGGAGTGTAGTGGATCGGTGTGGAGGAGAGAGGTCTGTGAGAAATGGATTCTGCGGAGGCCGGCTCCGGCGCCGGCTGTTCTGGTTTTGCGGTGGGCGGTGGAGGTGATCTCGAGGGAATTTGGCTGGATTTGTCGGTGGAGTGTTGAGATTCTGGAGTAGTTAGAGGAATCTGGTCCTTATATCTAGACTTTTGGTTCTCGAATTCTTTCTCCTGTTTAGAATTTATAAATATTTCTTCGGATAATGGATTTTGTTGACTCTGAAGATGCTCTCTACAAGGAGCTCTGGCATGCTTGTGCTGGTCCTCTTGTGACGGTGCCTAGCGTTGGGGAGCGAGTTTTCTACTTTCCTCAGGGTCATCTGGAGCAGGTTTTACTTCTTTCAGCTTGCATTATTTTTTTCTCTTGGCCGATGTTCGATTTGTCTTGGTTATTTTGTTTTTACTTTTTGTTGTTTTTTTTCAAACGTGTTCCAATTTTTTTGTTTTGATTGTTTTTGGAGGGTTTATTTACTTCAATTCTGTTTTTGGTTTTGTTTTTCCTTTTGTTTTGGTTTTGCCTGGTTTGATTCTTTTCTTGTCTTACAAGGTGGAGGCGTCAACTACTCAGGTGGCTGACCAACAGATGCCGGCCTATGATCTTAGAGCGAAAATCCTTTGCCGTGTGATAAATGTTCATTTGAAGGTACCATTTTAATCATATTAGTCACCAGGTTTGAGATTCTAGGGTTTTGTTTTTACATTTGTGATGTAAATATGAAATAGTATTTTTAGGGAGTGTTTTGAGGTAATGATGATGACAGCAATTTATCTGTGGTAGGCTGAACCGGACACAGACGAAGTGTTTGCTCAAGTGACTTTGCTTCCGGAACCTAAGGTTTGCCTTCTATTTTGGATCAGAATATTAGGGCTTGTTTGGTTCTGTTTTTGGAAACTGATTTATATTCTCAAAAACAATGAGAACTAGGAAAACATGGAGACGAACACGTTTGGTTCCTTGTTTTTCTTGTTATGAAAAGCATAGAGAAGACAAAAAATACTAAATTTAGAGAACTAGAACAGTTTTTAAAAACACCAAATTGGCTTTCTCTGTGATTTCAAAAACTGTTTTCAAGAACAGTTTTCTAAAATAGGAACCAATAAGGCCCTTATTGTATGAAAAATGCTTTGTTGTTCTCCTGATTACCTCTGCCAATCAATAAATGACATGAATATAATTTCAGAAAAATTCAACTGCAATTATTGCTTATGCATATTTGGGATAATAACCACTATTGGATTCTTAGGCCAAGTTCAAAACCTAATGCTGTAACTCTGGTTCCATGTCAGCAAGATGAAAACTCTGTGCAGAAAGAGGATGTGCTTACTCCCCCTCCTCGACCTCGAGTACACTCCTTCTGTAAGACACTCACTGCCTCAGATACAAGCACTCATGGTGGTTTCTCAGTGTTAAGGAGGCATGCTGATGAATGCCTTCCTCCACTGGTTTGTTTTCCTCCCTTCTCTGAAATTTATTTATTGTTTCTTTTTTATTATTGTTTACTTCAATTCAAATTTTGAAATAGATCTTATGTTGGTTTTTTGACAGGACATGTCGAGGCAACCTCCAACCCAGGAGTTAGTAGCCAAGGATTTGCATGGAAATGAGTGGCGATTCCGCCACATTTTTAGAGGTAATTGCTTTTTCAGATTTTGTTATTTATTATTGTTTGTGATTAGGATGGACCATCCAAATTTTGTTTATGTGCATGTGCAGAGGATACCATCACATAATATCATTAACTGAACCTTGTATTAGTCTATCTGCTTGACCTAATCTTGTCATGATTTTACTGCTGATGGACTTCTGTAAGACCATGACTTCTACTGGATGTTCAGATATCCCCTAGTTACAATGAACTTCACTGTTGAAAATTATTGTTCAGTAATACTAATGAGGAGTAAATTGGAAAATATTACTTTTGGTTTTTTGAAAAGTTTTATCTTGTATCTGAAAATGATAATAATGTAGTAATAGTTAAAAATACGAGAATTTTCTTTTTTGATAAGCAGGAAGAAAGTATACAAGATGCTGTCCTCTTTATTTTTAAAATCCAGTCTTAATTCTTATGGCTGTTTTGCACACAAAATGTTGAAGCTATAATTCATGCTGACATTGCATTGTCTTGGCTAGAGATTGCTCTACTTTGGAGCTTTTGACTTCTGCTATTGGTTATTTATGATTATTGAGATTTGGGTTTGCTTAGCAGTTGCACAACTAAGTGAAACTATCATGTTTTTGGGGTGAATGATTGCCAATTGAATTGAGAAGATTCCTTTCTGACCTGCAAGATACTCTTCTGTTCCATGTAAAAATATCAAATCCTAATTCCCCATAAATAGAAATGTCACATTTTTTGCCATTTTTTGATATGCTACATTCTTGCCATCTTTTAACCAAGGATATGCTCTTTATCCAAAATTTAAACTCATTTCGTGATGTTAACTGTTGCCATGAGCCCCACTGCTCATGATTGTTAACTCCATTTACTGGACAGTGATCTTTTAACTGTGCTTTACTGCTTATATTAATGGACCATTTACGACTTCTAAATACCAGGTCAACCTAGGAGGCACCTTCTTCAAAGTGGCTGGAGTCTTTTTGTCAGCTCCAAAAAGCTTGTTGCAGGGGATGCTTTTATTTTCCTCAGGTGTGCTGCTTACTTCATACCTGTATTGGTTATATCATGCAGCAATTTATGGTATGCTATTTGCATTTCTTATTAAAAATAGTAAATGACATCACCTTCCTGCTAAATCTAGTAACCAAAATGAGGGACCTGTTAATTATTTTGGGAGACATTCGATGGATTGCCAGTAATGTCTGACCAGTTCAAAATTTTGACTTGTAGAGGTGAAAATGGGGAACTTCGTGTAGGGGTAAGGCGTGCTATGAGGCAACTAAACAATGGTCCATCTTCGGTCATATCTAGTCACAGTATGCATCTTGGTGTTCTTGCTACAGCATGGCATGCAGTCTCTACGGGTACAATATTCACCGTCTATTACAAACCAAGGTCTGTTCTTATGATCTATATTCTTTTTTTTCTTCTTCCTGCTATTAGTTAAATTCTTATAGAAAGTTCCGAATTATTAGCTTAATTGCACACCTCCATCACATGGGCATACACTAGCACATGTCACTGTGAATGAATTGGCTAGAAGCAATTTGTCTTGTGGAATGACACTCCTAAGAGAGCAGTTAATTTGTAGACTGTATTAACTATTAAGATAATGAGCCACAAGCACGAATAGACTTGGAGAACTGACTTTGGAGGTGTTTTACATATCTAGCATCTACCATACTGTTCTATTGATGTTAGAAAAAAGATGCATGATGTCTAGCAAGATGGATGGCCTACCATACATTCATCTGATACCTGGACGTTTTGTAGTTAACTTATCCATCAGCTATAAAATTGCTGGAATAAAATGTTGATGGGTGAGATCTGATCCAGGACAAGCAGAATATCACAAATTCTTCACTATCTAGATTTCATCATGTATAAACTGAAATGTTATATACAGTGACACCGCAAAACTAGCCCTATGATCCATCAAATTTTTTACAATCTTTTACTTATTCCAATATAGTGTTTCTTCTTCTTCCTTTTTTCTTATTTTTTAAGGATTGCTACCAAGTCTAATAAAAAAGTTGGTTCCTTATCAGGGGAATATCAACATGCCAAAACCATTCTTGCATTTGAAATTAGTCTCTTGCTTTCCAATCAAATATGGTCTCAGTTTTATGGCATTCCAGGGTAATGGATGCCAGGATCCTGATAAAGTGTTCTTAAAAAGGTGTAGGGATTTAAGAGTGGTTTCTTCTTTATCTAGATTCTAGGCAAACAATATTCTTAATCTAAGCATTTTCTAAGATTTGTGTTATAACTTATAGGACTAGTCCTTCCGAGTTTATTGTTCCATTTGATCAATTCATGGAGGCTGTCAAGAATCACTATTCTATAGGAATGAGATTCAAAATGAAGTTTGAAGGTGAAGAAGCTCCAGAACAGAGGTACTGTTTTTTCAGTGAAATCTTCTATCTTCTGTTTGGAATTGTAATAAAATAGAACTCCAACATTTCTGTTGTTCATGATTCAATTAATTGGACCAGGTTCACTGGTACTGTTATTGGAACTGAAGATGCAGATCCCATTAGGTGGCCTGGATCGCAATGGAGATGCCTCAAGGTAGTAGGATATAATGTACTTGAGAGGCTTGGCTATGCATTTGAAACTGAAAGTCCTCTTTTTGTTTGTTTCCTTCAGGTTCGGTGGGATGAAACCTCTTCTGTTCCTCGTCCAGAGAGTGTTTCCCCCTGGAACATAGAAGTTGCTTTGACAACTCCTGCTCTTAATCCACTTCCAGTTTCACGATCAAAAAGGCCCCGTGCAAACATGATGTCATCATCTACCGAATCCTCTGTTCTTACAAGGGAAGGTTAGCACAAATTGCACTGGATGTCTATAAAACACTCCCCGCATTTTTCTTCCATTGTATTAACTGTTTGTGAGGGAGGACACACATTTTTAACTGTTTAATTTACATTCCCAGGCTTGTCTAAAGTCACCATGGATCATTCACCAGGAAGTGGGTTTTCAAGAGCTTTGCAAGCTCAAGAAATTCCCAACCTGAGGGGCATTCGTGAGAATAATAATGATTTGGTCAACCCTCAAAAATCCATTGTACAGCCACGATCGCAAGTTGTTGACCAGATGGACTCAGCATCTACCAAGAGAAGTTTTATGTCGGAGGACTGGGTTCCTCAGCTTAGACAGGGGGGCCAGTGTACAAAGCTAATCGGGTATGCACAACAACACCCATGACTCCCATGGTTTCTATCCGCCTTTCGTTGATCAAAATCTTGATGTTGTTGAGCCAATGAGGAATCATGTTTTCGATCATGAAGGCAAATTCAAGTTGCTTGCAGGTCCTCGGTCCATGCATTCAAGCCCCATGTTAAACATGGAGTCTGCCGTGAAACTTTCTGAAGGAGTCAAAGGGAAATCATATCCGACTCCTGTAAATGTCAGGTACGGTGGCTTTAGCGGATACAGTGGAGCTGAGCAGTGTCCCGGAAACTGGTTGTTGCCCCTTCGTCCCTATTCGTATTCTGAAACTTCACCTCATCTCATGGGGCTAAAACCGCAGCCTGTTTATGCACAAGAAGAGGTGGCGAAATCCAAAGGGGGTGGAAACTGCAAACTCTTTGGCTTCTCCCTCATCGGCAAACCTGGTGATAATCCCATGCAAAGGCCGCAAGAGGAAATCCACCTTACATTGGAAAACCCGCCCCAACATCCAGACCAATCAAAGAGTTCAAAATACATGGAGATCGGATGTTTTGAGCGGGAGAATCTTCAGGCTTTGGAACAGCAGTTTTCAAGAGATGACCAAAGCAAACTTCATTCTGGTTCAACTAGGAGTTGCATTAAGGTTTGTTCTTATCCCGTCACCTTTTAATGTACAAATGGGTGTTAGTTATATCATTTAGATGAGAGCATAGCTTAGGCACAAGGTCACACTTGAATAAAGATTCAATATTTGATCTAATTAGTAAAAGGTTTCTTTAAAATTCCTTATATTTAAGATAAACATTCATAGAAAAGTAATGAAAATATATAAATTATAATATACAATTAGAAATTTTAAGAATAAGAATGTCTAAAGAGAAAATGTAAAGTCTATAAGATATGCTTCTTCAATGAAGTGCATGTCTTGGCAACCCTTTGGCTTTGTAAAAAAATGCCGAGGAAAATGATTTCTATTTTCTCATGTTTGGATCCAAGGTGAAAAACATAAAGGAAAATAAAATATAGTCGAAATTCTTCAAAATTTTATATATTTTTAAATTTTTTGGTCCTTATATAATGGAGAGAAACAAACAAAATGAGTTTAAATAAAACATATAGAATTAGTTTATTTAGTTTAAATTTAAATTTTATTTTTCTCCAAATTATTCCTTTCTTTACTTTTCCTCTCATTTTCCTTTACTATTTTTTCCTCAAGACTTTCGCTCTCAAACTTGTTCCCTTTAATTGGTGGAGTAGTATCTGAGCCTTTATGCACGCCTTTAAAGCTATCTATATTTAAAAACAAACCTTTGTTCAGGATTTAAACAAGCCAAAGCCATGAAAGTTTAGGATTTTAATACTAATTTTCCTTTAAAATGAACTTTCATAGAAAAGTAGTGAAATTATATAAGTTTCAATATACAATTAGAAATTTCTAAGAATAAGAATGTCTAAAGAGTCTTTCAAAAAAAAAAAAAAGAATGTCTAAAGAGAAAAAGTAAAGTCTATAGATATGCTTCTTCAATGAAGTGCATCTTTGGCAGAAGACCTTTGGCTCCATTTAACTCTTTAAGATTCAGGAAAGAAAAAAACGATAAGGAAAATGATTTTCTTATATTCGGGCCCATGAAAAATATAAAAGAAAATCAAATATAATCAAAATTCTTCAAATTTTGACATTTTTTTAAAAAATTTCTTAGTCCTTATGTAATCGAGAGAAACAAATAAAATGAGTTGAAATAAAACATATAGAATTAATTTATTAAGTTTAAATATAAATTTTATTGCCCTTCAAATTATCTTTCCTTCCACTTTTCTTCTTTAGTTTCCTCATTAATTTCTTTTCTTAGTACTTTCTAGGTTCAAGACGGAGCCTTTAATTAGGGAGTAGTTGTATCTTGAGCCTTAAAGCATATGGATAAGAGATCCCGAAATCCAACTTATGAAAATCCATTCAGAATTGAGTGCATTTCATGTGTTGTTGATTTCAGGTTCACAAGCATGGGATCAAGTGTAGGGAGGTGGTGGACTCCGCTGTCTGGGCTGTTACACCGAACTGATATCCGAACTGGATCAAATATTTGAATTCAATGGTGAACTAACATCCCTCAACAAAGACTGGTTGATTGTTTTTACCGACGATGAGGGTGATATGATGCTCGTTGGAGATGATCCCTGGCCGTAAGTGCCTTAGTTCTTCATGCGTAGTGATTGATTGTTTCTCCGCTTACGTGCATTTCTTTAATTGACAATCCGGTAATTTTCTTGATGATGCTATGAAACAGGGAGTTTTGTAGGATGGTACGCAAAATCTGTGTCTACACCCGGGAGGAGATCCAGAGGATGGACCCAAGACCCCTGAATCCAAAGGTCCGGGAAAACCCTACGGTTCTGGAGAAGAAGGGTGGTGCGAAAGAAACTAGAGAGTCGGAAACATCACACAGCAGTGAGTCTCTGGAGCAGGGCAAGTCTGCCTGACTTGACCAACAATAGGTAAAGCTTTTTTTGAATGCGCATCTATTCAGTCAGAAAATGTGTCATAGGTGGTCTTTGTTTTTTGGTTTTTTGCTGAAAGCTAAATAATTTTTGTTTTTTAACTCTTTCATGGCTTATTGTTGAGTTTTTGAAACTTTTTGCTAAATAGAAAAAGCCAAAATATTTGGTTTTTTGGCTCATTCGTATTATTTCTATTTAGAAAAAACTAGGTATCATAATATAAGAAAATCATATTCTTTATGATCAAATTAAAACTCTCATGATCCGTTTCATGCTAATTAAATAAATATATATATTTTTTAAATTTAGATGAAAATTAAAAGACTGATTTTTTTTAGAAAAAACAAACTATTAAATACTTAATCCTATTTAAGCAATATTTACGACAGGTTCTATTCAGTATTAATAAAATTAAAAAATAATAGTTGTGTAAAACAAACAAACAAAACTACCATCTTACTATCTTTTCAGTCAGTTTGTTACCATAGGCTTCTAATAATCATATTTATCTTTCGGAAATAGAACATTTGTTTGTTTCATCTGGTGAGTTTAAGAGCCAAATAGAAAATTATGGATTTCGTGTCCTCGTTAAGTATATAATACCCAAACTGGCTAGTCTTTTGGATTCTGAGAACATTAGAATTTGCCCTTATTTTAATTTCTTTCTTGATCAGGTTCTGAAGGCAGTTTGAGGCATAGTTGTCCTTCTCGATGGCATTTTTATTCTGGATTATATACTACAGGTCACTTTCTTCCTCCTTTTTTATTTTTAGTTTTAAATATATTCTGTCTTTTTTATATTTTTGGTTTCGTTTCCAACCACCCAACCCTCCTGGTTGGTTGTTAAGAAGTTTGGTAGCCCTGGGCTGGCTTAAGGGTTTTTCCATTATCCTTTTATGAATTTCATACACAATATACACTTCTACATTCTTTGGGTAAAAGTAGGGGCGCAGCCTTAGGTTTCCGAGACTGTATTTGTACAGATATTTTCTCCATAATCTCTCTCTCTCTCTCTCTCTCTCTCATTTCCAACTAGAGATTATGGGCTGTGGATATTATTTATTATAGAGTGTATTTTGTAATATGATCATCCTATTTGCCATCATATTATTATGATTATGTGTATATGCACATCCTTTTTAGGTGGGAGTAGTAGTACCATTTCGGTTTGTGTAGCCTTCTGTGGGAGTTATTCTCACGGGGTTGCATTCTAATGTTTTGCTAATAAATTGTTTATTGCTTATCGTTTTTAGGGTTAAAAAGTACTTCTAAGAGCTTGTTGATTTTCTCTCCCAACAGCTATCCATCTTCTTCGTAACATTTGGTGTCCGTTGGACACTCGTAAGAAGCTTAAAAGCATTTTTATATAGTTTTCACATAATTAGATGATTTCTTGGAAATCTGTGTTTCTTGTATAATTATTATGTAAAAACATTTGCTTAAAGAGACATCAAATAGCTTTAAATTTGTGGATTTAATCTCATGTTATTTTCCTTGAAAAATGACCCATTTCGGGTAAAAAAGCTTTTTCCCATTTCATTTACTAACATTGATTGTCCTTTAAAAGAATGGATTAATTTTGAGCAAGGCAAAAAATTGATTGATGAAGAGTCAGGTTTCAAAAGGTCATTTAATCAAATCAACCTATTATGCATATACTCAGCTTTATAGTCAAAAACTGGGAAGTTAAGCGCATATATTTTCAAGTTTCAAATAATTGTTTTTTAAGAAAATTGCAATGAATACGAGTAAAATTAAACGTACACATCGAGTCATTTTTCATTTTATAAGCGTAACGTAAATATAGTTGTTGGATTATAAACGAAAATACTTAAGTTTGAAGTCTGGTCACTTTCTTCCTCCTTCGTTTTGATCATAAAAATTTAAGTTGTTGATTTTTTTTTTTTTAGCAAATAAAAGAACAAATAAACTAAATATTAAAATACTATAAAATACTTTAATATTATGCTAAACAAAAACTGCACCCACATGTTTAAAATGTTAAAACTTCTTGAGGTCGAAAGGAGCTATCTCAATTCAGGTTTGGCCACAAACCTGCCCCAGCCGACAAAGTTTAATGCTTAATTATTATTGCATTCTCAATGAGACCGACAAACTAGGTACTACTACATTCATTTCAGGCGTCGGCGACAGTGATTATATCAGGATGATAAAATGAGCTTACCAGTATTACCATTATTATTAAGCGGACTCACAGTAAGTAGCATCATTGTGGGGCATGCCATGCTCTCTCTCTCTCTCTCTCTCTCTCTCATCAGCGCCTCTGCATATTGAAAGAATTGCATGTATTTGATCACAAGACAAAAGTGTTATTTATATATATATATATATATATATATATATAGAAAATGGCTACACAAGAACACTATACGATTAATGAAGGGATTATGTTTAAGCTAATGTTCAGCCCTCAAGAAAGTAGTAGGACAGGAACATATATTCATTTAAGAAAAAGGCTTTTCTCTTGTGTTCGGATATTATTCATGCAAAAAAAATGGTGAAGAAAAAAGGAATATAATGGTAAAAAAAATTGTTCTTCCAATTTTTTTTCAAACAAGAGGGTGAGAAAAGAAGTTTTTTCAATAGGACAGGAACATATATTCATTTGAGAAAAAGCCTTTTTCTTGTGTTTGGATATCCATGCAAAACAATGGGAGAAAAGAAAGAAGAAAAAAGGAATATAATGGTAAAAAAAAATTGTTCTTCCCATTTTTTCAAACAAAAGGGTGAGAAGAGAACATTGTTTTAACAACTTTTCTACTAACATCCAAATAACAGAAATTTTGCTTACCAATTTTTGTCTTGGGCATATTTTTCCTCTATGTTCTCTTCTCCAACTTTTAAGAACCAAACAAAAGCTAAATTCATATTTGATTTTCCGCTGTGGAGGCCAAAGCTGAACCATTCTCAACGCCATTATCCAGAAGCATCAGTTCGAAGAGATCACCACTCTCAAAGAAAGCATGATGAAGGGCCTTCACACATTGTTCTGCTTCACTATCATTTACTATCAATGAGATGTTCACCTGTAGTTCATAACAAAATCTTCAAATCTCGTCCCATACTAGAATAGAAACAACACTTGTGTCATCTAAGGATAATATTTTAATCGGGAAAAGTAGGCTTCAGGTTATCAATTTGATTATTATTGTACATAACACATGAAATCTTGAACCAGAAAAAAAAAATTGTGGATTAGGTTATTGACTAGTCATTTTTTATTTTTTATTTTTATCAGTAAAAAGCAATATATTGATAAAAAAAGAGCAAATATGCTCCCAAAGAGTACACTAGAGGTTGGTTATTGACTTGTCATGGAAGTACATTCGTTAGTTATGATAGTATATTTCTTAAGCATGGCAAGATATTTACTAGTTATAATAATACATTAACTAGTTACAGTAGTACATATCTCTCATAACTAGCAAATGTACTACCATGATTAGTCAATGAATACTACTAATTATAGTAGTACATTCACTAGTTATAATAATACATTCGTTAGTTATGGTAGTACATTCACTAGTTATAGTAGTACGTATCCCTCATAACTAATGGATATATTACCATAATTAATCACTGTATTACCATGACTAGTCAATGAGTACTTTTTAATCTGATCTACATTTTTTCCTTGGTAACCTGAACCACCTAAATCAAATTCTTCATGCATTATGTACAATAATAATCAAATTGATAACCTAAAGCCTATCAATTATTTAAAATTAAAAAAAAAAAAAAACATCCCATAAAATTCTTCAATGAATTATTTAAAATTTAAAAAATCATCCTATAAAAAAAATGGGAAAAGTAGGCTTCGTGTTATCAATTTGATTATTATCGTACACACAAGATGCAGAATTCGATTTAAGCTGGCATTGCGTTACTAGGAAAAAAATTATGGATCAGGTTATTGATTGTCATGGTATTACATTCACTAGTTATGATAATACATTCACTAGTTATAGTAATGAATATCCCTCATAACTAGTGAATGTACTACCATATCTGGTTAATGTATAACCATGACTATTCAATGAGTACTTTTAAACCTTATCTACAATTATTTTCCTTAACTACCTAAATCAAATTCTTCATGCCTTGTGTACAATAATAATTAAATTGATAACCTGAAACCTACTTTTCCCATATTAATAATCAAAGGCATGATGAACAAACCTTGGATGCTCCTTGAGAGATCATCTGAACATTCACTCCATTGATTCGGAGAACATTGAATGTCTAGCAAGCAAAACATGAAGCGAAGTGATAAGAAAGTAATGATGGATATGGTTCAGATTTTGTTTCACAGTGTATTTTGCAAAGGGAAATAAATATAAGACCTTCTCAAGAATCAGAGAAGAACGCTGAACATTTCCGATGAGGGAGATGATCGATCTGTGCTGTAGGAGATTCACAACTGCGATTTTCTCGAGCTCTTCCACGACATGGTCAAGTTCCTGCTCCGACAAGACACCATGCGTCAGAGGTTATGTAGGTATGGTACGATATGTTCAAGGTATGGAGGTATTTTTGTAATTTAGTCATATCCAAGGTTATTATAAATACCCTCCTATGTAACCTTATTTAAGTGATAGTGAAAGTTTGAGCCACCGTTCCCGGAGATGTAGACACACTGCCAAACCACATAAAATCTGTGTGTCTTCTTCGTTTTTCTTACTCCGAGTTTATCACTATTGTTGCTTGAATCACAACAAAGACCATAAACAAACCTGCCAACCATCGAGTGTATTCACTTTTCTCAAGGCACAAAACTTAGATTACGAACTATAGTGTCCAATTGTTATATACAAGTAGGAGAGAATTTTCATTTTTCAACTCTAAATCTGCTACCCAATTGTCAACTAATGGTCAAATTCTTGAGGGCTAACCATCGGCAGGCCTAGCTCAAGTGGTAAAGGGCTGGGGATGGGTTAGGAGAGGTTCCAGGCTCAAGGCTTACCCCTATATACTTAGGGGTAATTGCCTAGGGCCTGTTTGGTTCCTATTTTTAAAAACACTGAGAACACCATTTTGGTGTTCTTCTAAAAACTATTCTTGTTATTTGAATTTAGAGTTTTATGTGTTCTCTGTATTTTTCAAAAAAAAAAAAAACTGGGAACCAAACTTGTTCTCCTGCTTTCTCGTTCTTTGTTTTTAAAAACGCTTTCAAAATTGTAAACAAACAAGCCCCAAGGCTCTCCTTTTTTTGTTCTAATATATCGCTTAGTTTGCCTATCAAAAAAAAAACAAAAGTCCTAGAGCGGGCAAAAACAGAAAAAGGAAAGAAAAATACTCTAATATATATATATATATATATATATATATATATATATATATGTATGTATTGAGGGGTAGTTTAAATGGAAGATTCCAACCTAAGTAGACAAATTTTAGCACCTAAAAAATGAGATAAGCTGCACTCTTTTATGATGCACTGCAAACTGACAGTTCACAACATCGAATATAAGTTGGCAACTATACATTTAGAGAACACGTGATATATGAGGGGGATTACTCCATTGTAAGGTTGCTTTTGTGTATTCTCTAATTTCTTGGTGGGGGTAGGTAAAACAGTAAAATTCTTTCTTTACCTTTTTTTGTTCTCTCATTGCAAGTCCCCTGTATAATACCCCCTGTATACGTTGGGGCTTGGCCCTTTTTGGTTAATATATGGTTCAGTTTACATACCAAAACAAAATTTAGAGAACACATAATCAATTTGACAGATGTAATACAAACATCGACATGCAGGTAAGAACAGACACATCTAGACTCTGCAGTATATTCACCCTACACCAAACTCAGTGGTACTCTTAGTTACCAAATTTTGGATGATTCAGTTAGGAGTTTACTTCAGGAATTGAAACATTCTAATAGTGAAAACAACAAAAGTTCTGATAAAAAAAACAACAACAAAAGAACGACCAATCAAGGGACTTTTCAAACTCAACACAACACACAGATGCTCAGTATATATATATATATATATATATATATATTTATCAGTCGTGTGTCTTGATACTGATCACTGGTTGTAACACAATTGCACACCAGCATGAGCAATAGGGTGATGTGTGTTCGCGTGGATCTCAAGATGATTCAGAGAAAAAAGCTGTATATGTTTAATGAGATCATGTGAACTGCATTAGAAACTAAAGAGCAGAAGCTTTGTATACTTGCCTGCTGAATAAGTTCCCGGCTCCAAAGTTTTGATGGATCCAAAGTCAAAGATATACTAACTTCACTGGTTGCAACAACATCCACAGATATACCCAAATCTTCAAAGATAGAAAAAACCTGCATGGATAAAGCAAACAACCCAACAGCAGTTAGAATTTGTAAGTGGCAACAAGAGAGGGAACGACCAAAATTACCAAGCAATTCTCACCTTTGCAAGGAAGCCAAATTGACCAAGCATCCGCGTACTAACTATATCTAGCATGGTGACGTTCCGCTTCAAGACTATGCTGGTCAGTACAGCCTGTAGCTCATTTTGGGGTAAAGAGTTCAGCTGTGTTTGAATTCTTAGGTACATTAAAGGTTCTCGTAATAAAAATCCTGCTCCTACAAACCTTGCTCATATCTCTCGCCTTGTTGATGAGGGTACCAGGAGCTTGAGGGTTATAAGAATTCTTGACCCTAACAGGAATATCACTCTCTCTTGCGGGTCTCATGGCTTGTGGATGCAGGACCTGCAAACAGGATATGACATAATTGTAAAACTATGTTCCATCAGAGTTTTCTTTGCTTCATCGGAAATAGAAGAATGTTGTTAGTTCTCTTTGCTGGCTCCAAATTACACCTGGAGAGGCTAAAATTAAGTAACCCAGCATCAGAGCTGTATAGGGAGTCAAGCCAATGAAATGTATCAGGTGAATCAGTTAATGGTTCTTCAGCATCTTTTCACTTATGATCTTCAGCAGTGTCTTCCCGACAATGCGCATGCCAAAGATCCAAGAGTGATTCTAGATGTGTTGGATATTGCTTGTTGGGGTCTTAGTGAGGGATCCTAGGAGAAGACTCTTTAGTTTTGTTAATGCTTCAGTCCTTGGCAATCTGGATGAGAAGAATACTAGGATTTTTTATGGGAGATATATGGCATGGGGCTCAATTTTAACTTTTGAGGGTCACTTTGGATATTTATCAGACAAGAAGATTGTTGGCATCCTGTTTAGTTTAATTTTATTGTACTGGACCTTTTTAGGGTGTAGTCCCACTATGGGTTTGTTAAAGGCATGATATCCTACAAATTTGAGCTTTTAAGAGAGTCGGGTCGTTTTATTAATGCAGATCAAAGTCGGTTTTAAGAAAAGAACTTAGGTTCAAGCTACCTCTCTGCAATTTGAATTCCCATTTGTTGATTTGAAAGTCTATGGAGAACTTTATTTGGTTTGTTTAACTCTCCACGTACGAGTATGAGGCCACAAGAAAGGGTGGATGTTAAAGACATGATATTCATATTGAACCCAAATCATACAAGTTTGAGCTTTTAGGAGAGTTGGTCATTTAACAGGGTTCTTAACTTCTGTTTCCGCATGGGCTGCATTCAAAATCAGGATGATGTTATCATTGTCCAAAAGATATCTTATCCTTTTTTAATAAACATCTTTTGCCCTTCATTTTTAATATCTGAATAGGATGGCATCAATATAACATGTACATACATCTTCACATTCTATTGACCCTATCCTCCTTGGCAAGTTAGTGGAACGCAAAGAAATGTCATCACCAGTTGAAACAGAGTTAGTTATGAAACAGAACTTTGAGAGATCCAGGTGGTTGTTCAACCAACTAGTCCAGTTCACTTTAGAACATCGGTAACATATAATCACCAGGAAAAAAACAAAAGTAATCTTACCTGGGAACCAAAGTATGCAAGCTCAGCTGCCTCATCAAATGTCAGATATGGTACAGGCAATGCATGTGGATAAATACTTGGATCGCAAGTCAAAACCCCATCAACATCCTTCCACACCTATTAGTATAAGAAAAAAATAAACTGAATCATATCTGAGTTGAAACATCATTCTGAGGTAGGAAGCCCCCTTACTCCATATAAAATATAGATGATCTGCAACTAAAGTTGCCCTGATCTTTTTCAATTATAACTAGAGAACATTGTGAATCGATTCAGAAAAAACATGGGACACATACAAATAGGGCTGCCGACTGCAAATGGACATAGGACTTTCAGTTTTCATGCACTAGAGGGTTGACTGTACCTGAATCTCCTGCAAGCCTAAGGCTCTACCAATGGCTGTGGCTGTCAAATCGCTCCCACCCCTACCCAAGGTAGTAACTTCACCAGATTTCCAACCCTGCAATTAAAAGAATATAAATCATATTCCTGGGACTTGTGCACACAAATTCTAGTTAGTGGAATTAAATCCATTAAATTTCAGAGCAGGAACCTTTCCAAGGAAGCCAGTAACAATAGGAATCACAGGATCATTAACCCAATCATTATGTAACCTCTTTGCTACAGCCGGGTAAGTTGCTTCCAAGATGTCTGCATTTGTGAAGTCGTCTGTGGTTATGAAGCCAATATCAAATGCATCATACTGCAATGAATCATGTAATGTCATGTTCAGCTAATATTATAAAGGGTCTTAACCTGCTCCCAACAAAAAGAGTAAAGAATAAGCCTGTGGGTTATGTATTGAGAGAATCATAGATCCAGGGTAAATGAAGTAGAAAGAATCTTTTTTTTTTAATTTGATAAGTGAAGTTGAAAGAAAAATCTATCATATTGAACAAAATTTTTCTCACACATGGGTTCAACAAAAAAGAAAATTTTAAGTGACATAAAAAGGATGCGCTTATCATGACATTGCAATTAATTAACATTGGTCCTAGTAGTGGCAGTACCCACTAATTTAGTTGGACAAAATGTGGTTAAAAACCAACAAACTACTAGTAAACCTAAAAACTTGAGCTAATACAGGATAGATTGATGTGGGATTTGTTTTTTAGCTGAATAAAAAAAGTAAAGATATGACTTTTTCTGTTCAGCTGAAAGTAATCCATATATATCAACCAATACAACTAAAATGAACCTATTATCAATAATTTCATTCTAATTGTGTTAGTTGATATCAATAAGTTATTTTTAGTTGAACGGAAAAGACCAAAATATTTGGTTTTTTCTATTCAGCCAAAAAACAAATGCCACCTAACAATGTACATCGAAAATGAATGCTTACTATATTATATCACATGAAATCTACTTAGACAGGAACGTGGCAAATCTACTTAGGCGGTGTGGTCAACAAATGAGGGATGATATATTGTGCAAATCAGACAGGAACGTAGCAAGCCAATACTTAGATATCATTTTAAACTGCCACTTGATCTAAAACCCTAAATACTTAGAGGATAGGCTAACAGTGTTATATCGAGATTCAAGCTGGTTCATACTTGACCAGAACCCATGAAGAAATCTAACCCATTTTAACAAACCGTAGTAGAACCACAAGGCAAATATGGTAAATCACACATCAAAGAAGGATCAGAAATTGCATTTTACCAAGACAGGACAGTTTGCCTTTCCTGAATATGGAATTCGATGGACAATAAAAGGAAACCATAAAGGACCACAAAACATCATCGCCTGTCAAGGAGAAGGACATGCAACCGAATCAAAAAGGAAAGCATGACACTAATTTTAATGAGGGCCACTATTCCTCCTCAACAAGAGTTGAGATCCCTGTAGAAGACTTCTCAATGAATCATGATAGCTGGGAAATAAACTTTGAAATTTAATTAAAAGAAGGCAGCTAACAGAAATGAGCCATGGCTAAGTCTCAAGACATATGGAGGATTCTCATGGGTGGCCAAGCATCTGAAGCTCATAAATTAATCTCTCTCGTTATTAAAAAGAAAGAATACTATATTCATAAGGAACTCGTTCTATTATAAATAAGATGGGAATATTCTCCACAAAAGACAAAAAAAAAAAGGAAAAGAGAAGGCCGAAGAGCCATTTAACTACCTACAACAAAAGCTAACTGAATAAATTAATCACATTCCTTCATTGAGGAATCTAAGTTGCAAGGAGGAGATAATTGAAGCTAAGGATTAATTATGGTCGACCACTTTCAAACTTCAGGTTTAGGGGCATGATAGCTCTTAAAAATGTAAGAATGCTCTCTACTATTTAACAGAGAATTTTATCTCTCTCCTTTCTTCGATAAAATACCAGGTTTCCCTTTTTGGAACACATGGATGGAGCATCCCTTATTTTCAAGTATACTTGTGATCTCATCCTTGTGATGTTCACAGGGCTTAAAGCCTCAATGACTGTGAGTGTATCTTTTTGTAAGTCTTCATAAATCTTGCATCCAATTAACCTAATTGACAAGGCCACTGCTTGGGGAAATATTAATTCAACATGCACTAATATTGGGTACGTGTGTGTGTGTGTGAATATATATATATATATATATATATATATATATATATATATATATATATATATATATATATATATATGTCTCTGTGTGTGTCTGTAAAGTAAAAGGATTCAAGCTTATACCAATAACTTGAAGATCTCATCCTCCTTAAATTTTAGGTTAACATATATTACAATAGATAACTTAGTGAAAAGAAGTACTTATAGCATCCCAAGTAAAATCATGAGTCAAGAGCAACACAGATCTCATTTAATTCCTTTCACAATGCAAACTAGCTGCCTTTCCCCTCATATTTTCATTTGTTTCCAAATCTAACATGCCCTTCCCATAATAAGCTAAAAGAACATGACACACTATGTTGATTTTCACATAGAGTGAAACAAGAACACCATAATAAGCATAGACATGCACTAGCAATAAGTAATTAACATACTTGGCGTGCTTTAGCACCGATTTTATTCAAATAGGCTGCAAAAATTCTCGTAGACATGCACTCTCCAAATGAAACCAAATAGGTCCGTTAGTTATGCTGTCACTTCTTTCATAATGGCTATTCCTTTTAGAAGTTGCTCCAATGCTTCTAAATGTTCTGCAAAATGTCTCACAAACACAAAATCCAAAGCCAAAAGAAGCAGATTAGCAGCATTCTTGTTGCCTAGATAATGCATGGAGAATGATAACTTGAAAAAAAAGAAACATAAAGCGGTTTTCGACCAATGGGTGAGGTTGGATTTGATGCGATGAATGCTTGAAAATACTCAGAACAAACAGGAATTAAAGTGCAACGAATTAATTGATAAAATTATCCAGGGAAAGTAAATGAGAAAGCATTATAAAATTGTTTCTTCAAATGTTCTTAGTCGAAAATCACATATCCAATTCATTCTTGTTCAACTCTCCAAGTGTGTGATTCTACCAACACAATTTTCCTAACCCGAGTTTGTGACGCCCCAAAACCTGGGGGTCCGTTGACTAATCCATCAACCCGCAGAATTCCTATGGATTTCAAGTAACCCGATAGCACACTATTATATCCCATTTATTGGGATCCATATTTTCACAAAAAATCGGGTAGAGTCTCCTTTGTTCGGGGAGCTCTACCCAACATATAACCTGTATAACAGTATAACCATAACTCATCCAGGGTCTCAACAGAAGTAGTAATGACCACACAGGGTCCATATGTCCATATCCCCAATATACAACTATATCATAATAGTCCATAAGAGTTTATTACAACACTCTTATATAGAACATATATTAAAACTAGCTTGTTCTAATATAGTTTACAAAAATATTTATCAAAGCCACATCCTGGCTTCCTTCAAAATCATAACCTCGAGTGAGCCGTCTCCTACACACACCCCCGCACTGGAAGTGTGCCCCACGACGGTACGCAGCAATGCCCGCAGAGAATAATTCCAAGGGCTACTCCCACCTAAGCGCATACGCGAACGCGCCATTTTGACACATTCAAGTAAAAACATACACATTCCAACTCAAATGCCTACATGCCATGGATGAGAATGTGACTTACCCTGTCCCATTTCCCGAGTCCTCACTGACTCCCTCACACATGCATATGCCAAGTATGAAAACCATCATTTATGTTCCATCAATGACCTTTTTTTTTTCCAAAACAAAAGTTTTTTGTTTTATAACCAAACCCATTTTATTTATCAAAATCCCGTGTGTTTATACATTTGTGGGCCATGGATTCCTAAGCCACCGCAGATGTCGACACCTTTCGACATTTTACTGTTTTCACCGTCGGTGATCATGTCCAACCGCAACTAATAGGCATTTTGCCCTTGTTGACATTTTTACGAGCTTTCACCACCAGTGATCATGTCCAACCGCAACTAATAGGCATTCTGCCCTTTTTGACATTTTTACGAGCTTTCACCACCGGTGATCATGTCCAACCGCAATTAATAGGCATTCTGGTGATCATGTCCAACCGCAACTAATAGGCATTTTGCCCTTGTTGACATTTTTAAGGGCATAAAGATGCCCACAAAACACATCACACAACAAGCCATAATAGACCACATAATAGTTTCAACTCGCTTAGAAACTAGCCCCTAACAAATCCCAAAACTGACACAAAACCATTAAACAGCCTGGGTTGTAAAGCAGATCTGAAATGGACCATAACTTGAGTTATAGAGATCCGATTTGGGTGATTCAAAAGTCTAACATCAAGTTCTCAGATAGAGCTACAATTTCCTTGAAAGATACTAGTCCAAATTCTCACTTTTTCCCAACCAAAAATCAGTCCTAAAGATCTGGACAGTAGGTTCGACCAAAACATGGCAGCTTGTGGCAAATTCCTGAAACTTAATTACGCTTTGAGTTATAGATGTCCACCTGGGGTGATTCAAAGCCTAACATCAAGTTCTGCTATAGGGATTACAATTTCCTTGAAGGATTCTAGTCCAAATTCTCTCTTTTCCTAACCGAAAATCAGCCCCAAAAACTGGACATCATAAGGGTCAAAACAAGGCACTATTCCCATAACCCATTATTTTGCCAAACAGCCCCTTAGGGCAAGGGCCAAACAGCCCCTAGAATGGAAAATAAACCAAAGTAGAAAGAATCCCTACCTCTTAGAGTGCAGAAGAAACTCTAGGAAGTCTCGTGGACACTACCTAAACCCCAAACCTTAATTCTCCCAAACTGCTGAATCCTCCTCGCGAATCCCATGTTTCTGCATCTTACATGTATTCTCGGGCTGTCGGGACTTAACTTTTTGTTCTTGGCCCGACAAATTCCGACCGACGGAACTGCGTGGATCGAAGAGATAAGTTTTGATTTTTTTTATTTTTCTTTGCTCTCCCTCTCTCTCACTCTACCGTTTGCAAAATCAGGAAAAATGGGAGAGATCCCCTCCCAAAGGAGATATTTTCTCCTTTTATACTTTGGATACGTGGCTCACATCACGCCACGTGTCCCCCCTTGCTCGGATCCCTTTTTTTTTTTGCCCAAAAACAATTTATTTTGTCTTGGTTCAAGTTCAAATTATCTTATATAAACTTTCTTTAAATTATTTTACAACTTCCAAGATTTTCTTCAAAAATTTCGTTTTTAGGGTCCACCGGACACCCGTCACCTTGAAAAACATGAAAATCCGACTGTCTCGGAATTCGACAAAATTCATCTAGGTAACTAGATTTCGCGAGACGAATCCAACAGTGAAGTCTGTTTCATCATCCGAGATTTAGAAAGATTTTCAAGCTTCCCTGAACCATTTCGGCAATTTTTACTGTTTTTGCCATTTTTCAAAAAAATTAAATTTTTCTCGGGTTTTACAGAGTTTCATTAGTCATAAACGATCCAAAACAAGATGACAGTACTTTGAAATGCTCATAATGTTGTTAAATTTCTAACACATGCGGTTTGAAACTGGAAAGCACAGATGGTTAGCATCGGTTTGATGCTGAGATATTGTACCATTTGCATGTCTGATGCTGAGTATTGTGATAATTAATATCAACATTACTAGGAAACCTAACATCTCCACTTCCTAGTGTGGGGCTTGGGAAGATGTCCCAGTACAATGCAGCATTTCCTAGAGTTGCATGGTGACATCAGGAAAATTTGGAGTGAATTAATATGCTTAATGATGAACCTTTACATACTATGATTCATGTAACCAATCAGAAAGCAAAATATTGTGCATGCAACGGCCATGAAGTTGTCACACAAGCATACATTCTATTATACACTATTGCTCATAGGACACCTATCCTTATCAACAATTAGTATTTAAGACATGTTTTCAAACAAAATTGTCACCTATAGAAGCCATTGCTTTTCCTTGAGGAACCACTATAAAGTTATTGTGTTTTCATTATACGGTAATTAATGAGATGCACAAGTGTTCCAGAAAACATTATGCTTGAGTTACACATGATAATGTTTGGCTTGCCTATGGTGTAACCCTGACAAAGAGACATGTGTGATAAATTAGATTAAGATAATAAAGAAAATGAACTTTCCAGAAAAATTAAAGATAGAAATAATTCTTGATGTGCATGGTCAATAAAACAAGGGGATTTGATCCCAGCAACAATGAAAACTTTGATTCTTTTTTTTTTTTTTTTTTGTGTAACTTTTAAAGAGATCCTCACCAGAAATAACAGAACGGTCAAGTCCAAGCTCTTGTACTGTCCTGAATAAATAAATATATACACAAGGATGAGAAATTGTTAGAATGAAATCATGACACCTGCAAAGTTATGATCTTACCTCAGATGCAATTCCTTTACAAAACTCAGCTCATCAATTTCAGATGCATTGGAAACACCACAACTCACAGCCTTCTCTCCAGCCTAAATAAAAACGTCCAATTTCACAAAGAATTACTTAAAGAATGCGTAGTTGAAAAACATTATAATAATAGTAAATGCACATGAAATTTAATTTACAATCGCATTACCAGTAGAAGTTTGTTGGTCGTCTTTCCCATGGCAGAAAGAACAATGACAGGCCTTTCATCGCGGAATCGAAGAACAAGATCAGCAACCTCTCTCATCCTCTCAGCCGACGCCAGAGAAGATCCACCAAACTTCATAACACAAGCCAACCTCTCCACATTGTCATTCGAACTCTCGTCCTCACTTGCTTCCTCGCTCAGCACAGCTTCAACTCCTTTTCTTATCCAACTCAGCGGCTCTCCTTTGTACAACCATCGCCAAATGCCGCCAATAATCCAGAAGAAGAAACGGAAGAAGCCGCGTATTCGAACTGAGTTGACGATTTCGACAGCAATGGAAAGCTCGAGAAGCAAGATTTCTTTACCAAAAAGGGAATTCTGACACCAGAGAAGTGAACCGGACCCGCCATTGCCGAATCAGGTACGGAATCGAACTTTTTTCTGTTATTAAACCTAGGGTTTTCACAGTCTATCTGAAACTAGATCGATCCGAAAACTGCACATTTCAAAAACAATTCTCATGCAATCCAAACTTCTAACACGAAAAAAGCGTGAGAAGAAAACGAAGAGAGAGAGAGACACACAGAGATAAAGGAATGTTATTGAACCGTACCTGTTTTGGCTGCTGAGTAATCGTAACAAAATAACAGAATATTTGGAATTTCAATAGAAGCAAGAGTTAGAACCGTCCTTTCCCAGCAAACAAACAAGAAATCAAACCATTGAGGAAACAAAAGCCAAAAAGAGACAAGCAAATTGAAAATTCTTCTCAAATTTCCCCTTTCATCATAGATAGCAAGACCTCAAAGTACGGGAATGACTCTTGCACAGGGTTCTAGAAGAAAACCTACTTTGTCTATATGATCACGCAGAAAATGAAAATTACTTTAATTACATAAAATATTTTTAAGGAATGTCTTATCCTAATATTTTTGTTGTAAATTAAAAGAATTAGAGTATAAATAGCGAAGCATGTTATAGACCAAAGGAATTACGATCTACATTTACGCCGACAGCGCCATTTATAGCCATAAATAGAAGTGCCAAAAGTCTTTACATAAATGATATATTGAATTGGATGCATAATGAAAGACATCAGAATCGCATATATAATAAAGTTGATCTCGTAATCGCAAGGCCATTATCATATTCAAAATCCAATATTTATAATACTTCACCCATCTCTCGATAACATCGCCAACACGCCATTAAAACCTTACGTGAAAAAAACCCAGCTGGACAAAAACTCAAATGGGTGAAAAGAAGACATGCATTTCAGCATAATCGCTCTCATTAAAACCTTACTTGCAGAAACCGCTGGACAAAAAACCTAGTGAAGGAAAAAAGAGTACAAAGATAATTTTGAGTATTTAACGCTCCCCCGATGTCTTATCTCAATAATGAGATCTTTGAGTCCTCCCTATTCCAATTTGGTGTAAATTTCTTTAAAGTGTCGTAGTTATGAATGCCTTAAAATAATAAATCAAGCAGGATTATCACTATACCCGATTTGTTGTATATCAATCTCACCATTGTTTTGTGCCTCATGCGTGTGTTAACTTCTGGTAAATATGTTTTGCTCTACTCCTCACGATCCGCCTCAGTCACATCACAAACAGACATTCATATAACGTCACAAGGCGCTTGAAATAGGAGGAAGACCACTCAGAGTCACTTAATATGTCGAATCATGGATTCAACCACATGCACTCCCTCAGTTACTTCATGTATTGCTAATAACTCGAATGATCGAGGAGGTCACACCATGGTTTGCTTAACTGGACTTCCAAGAGATGGCGTGATTGTCACAAAGTGAAATACATATCCCCGATTAAGTGATCGAGCTTTACGTGATCCTAAAGGTATCCCGCATCAAGATAACCAAGTAATTCGTTTTAGATTTCTTTAAAAAGCAGCCACATATCACTTGTCCCACGGGGCGATCTCAACAATGCTTTAATTGCTCCAATGCCTAAGAGTAGGCACTGAAGCCATATCTTGCAAGCAAGTTCACCGAAAAGGCTGCCCGTCTCAGACAATTTGTAAGATACATTAGTGCCTCAAATGGCACTTAAGTATGGTACTTCGGACTAAGGAGTTTCTTGTATTCTCTTCTTTAGATCTAAATGGGTCTTTATTCACTTCCAAGTGATCTTACAATCATAGGGGAGTTATGGTCGGCCATTCACGTAAAGCGCCTCGCGACTTTTTTCAATGTAGCGTTGATTGACGGACAAAATCCCATTTGAAAAATACTGACCGCAGGCCGAGTAATATCTAGTCTTACTTAGATCTTTCATCTCAAATTCTTCTTTAAATATCATCAGCAGCTTCTAGAGCCCTTCTCAGGGGTCCCTATTAGATTCCTATCATCCACATATACTACTATAATTGTCAAATCGACTTACGCTTTTCGATAAATACACATGGGCGAGCATTGAATATTTATTATCCTTATCTTAATAAGTATGTACTCAAACGATAGTACCACATTCTACCATTGTTTAAGTCCATACAAAGATCGCTTCGCAACTTTATTTAATACATACCACGTGGTTTTGAAAATTTTGCTTCAGTAATGTAAATCCTTCTCTCAGTGGATTTTCATGTATATGTCACTATCTATGGATCCATACAAATATGCTGTGACAACATCCATCAAATGCATTTTTAGTCATTCTGAGACTGCCAAATGTATTAAATATCTAAAGGTGATTGCATCCATTAGTGGTGAATATGTCTCCTCATAGTCAATACCGGGTCTTTGTGAAAAACCTTGTGCAACAAGGCGAGCTTTATATCGTACGCATTTCACATTATTTTCATTTCTTTCCGTATTGTTAATTCATCTATATCCAACAAAGCTGCACATTTTCAGTGTTGGAACCATCATCCCAAATACCTCCCTTTAACCAAACACTTCCATCATCAATTGTTTCTTTCTTTCCATTTTTCCCAATCTTGTCGATTCGACATCTATTTATAGTTTGTGGCTCCCCGATCATCGTTATTTTGCATAATGCCCTAGGCCACTTGAAAGAAAAGCATTAAGTACTTCAAGAGTATTTCTACGGTCCCATTCTCGATTCATATAATGTATAGAGATCTCTTCATTCATAGGGAGATAATCGGGTCAGGCCACGCTTACTCAGAATCGTTTCTTTAACCCTTGTAATGTATTTAGCTCAACAGAGCCGATCAGATCGTAATAAGCCTTCAGAGTACTCTTATAAAACCGTACTTTGCTGTGGAGTAAGCAACTTATTAGATTTTCTTTTCCTCGAAAGAATCTTTAGATCCTGATGTGTCTTCCAATGCTTCAAACGTGGTTTAGATGTACCAGCGCTGTTATTTCCCGAATCCTATAGGGATTTAATGTGTGCCGGTGTATTAACAACTGAATATGTGACTTTATCACTTTATTCTGATTAGTGAAAGCATTCGTAATTGATCCGCAAGATCCTCAGAATGAAGGATTCTTTGAACTTCTAGTTCGGGACAATAGTACGAGGATCAAGATGCAACAATGATGGTGTATTCCAAGTAATTTACCACCATTTATTATAAATTGGTTTATCACTCCCTAATGGTGGGAAAACAGATTCATCAAATGACAACTGCAAACGCAGTAGTGTATCCCCTCGCTAAAGGCTCAAGGTGTATCAGATAATCGATGTAGAACGAAAACCGACAATAAATACCCAATCTACGCTGAGGACCCATTTTGGAACGTTGGTTCGGGAGGAATAGGGACCTAAACCAGACAACCAAAATACACGTAAATGAGAAATATTTATCGAACCCGTAAAACAATTTGTAAAGGAGAGAAATCATGATCACCAATAGGACGAAGACGTATCAAGTTACCAGCATGTAGTAGAGCATGGCCCTAAGCAGATAAAGGTAATTTGGTTCTTAAGAGTAATGGTCTAGCAATCCATTGCAAACGCTTAATGAAAGATTCAGCTAGTCCATTATGAGTATGTGTAATGAAAGCAATGTGATATTGAATCTCTTATACCCAATGACATGCAATAGTTGCTTCGTCCTTTATTCGTATGCCGAATTCTATTCCTGCCGTAGGGAATTGGCGCTGTCTAGCATTCGTAATACAGCTGGGAATCCACGTGTCATTTCCACAGGGAGTGGTCTAATTTTATCGACCAATAGGAGCTATTCTCCAATAAGGGTATGATTTAAAAGAGAATTGTAAGGTTGTGTTGGTTGACTGAATGGTTGATTGGTTTGAATGTTTTAAAATAGAAAGACAATTGCTGGGATTTTTAGGGTTCCACTCACTCCTGATCATGTAAGTCCCACCCTTATTTTATAAACTCATCTAGAAACCATTGATAAACTGGGCTCGACGGAGGATTTATCTTTAAATGCTCTTTTGAAAATAAAGATGATCGAGTAATACTAAACACTTATTCTCAATTATCAATAACCCTACTTGCATTCATGATCAAGCACAACGTGCACCAGAGGATATCTCGCTAACACGCTGTCGGGAATATGCCCAACTAAGATTTGGCAACTCCTTCCTCGCACAAGTGATTAATATTACACAATCCATTGAAGATCAAAAGAGGGATTTAGGGACTATACCTTAATCAGGGTGAGTTTCCTCCGTGGATTCCCAGCAGTAGGGGTTTAGAACTCCATAAAACTTATAAGAACAATTATAATTAAAGAGCGATTAATCATAAAACAAGACCTTTGGAAATCGTGATTCACTTGTAAACTCGAGAAGGATTTAATAAGAGATATTAGATTTAAAGCAAGATAAGTATCGAAAGATTACAACGCTTGAATCTAAAAAAACTTCCAATAGACAAGAAATCTTAAATCGACTCCTACAAGTTCCAACTCAAAAAATGGAGAGAAAACTCTTATCCTTCCAAAACCTAAACCCTAGAAGTCAAAAGCTGCCTATTACTTGTGTCCTCTTGCTTTATACCCCTCCAATGTGATTTTCCCATTTTGTCTATCACGAGTGCCTCGCACGACGAATTTCGCCCAATCTCGCAATTCCATAGCTGTACTGCACACATTAGTGATGTACCGCATAATTTCGCCACCAAGCCACTTTATGCAGGGTTGTACCCCATTAAATGTGGGTTGTACTGGCACAATGCCCATCACACTTTTAGGTCAGACGCAGACACATGAATGATGTACCGGCATACTGGGTCCTCCGGGTGCTTTCCTTGTATTGCCTGAAAGTTCCCGAGACTTCATCATCACTGCTCCGCTCGCATCCCACGCTTCATATTACTCCTGACATACATCCTTGTACACTTACGTTCTAGACCTGAAAGACCTGCACAAGTCTAAAAACATAGAAGATATTAAAAGTACCTATCCTTATGCCAATTGTGATTTAGATGTGCTAAATTCTACTATAACTATTACTCAAATGTGTATTCATCACACCCTCATTCCTACATGATCTCTTCGCTAGGTCCCTAGCAAGATTTAGATCAGAACTACCCACTAGGTATGAATATCAACAAAGCGTTCGGTACAGTCAAGCTTTGCAAGAATCTCAAAATAGCAATTATAGAATACAATATGTCACCCGCTTTAGTATGCACCAGCATGATTCATTTAAACCACCACAGATCCTTACACAATGAACATTATAACAGTTAACACAAAAATTGGTTATTCAAATAAGGATTATGGACTTTAAGAAATGTAAGGTAGTCATGCAAACATGGAACCGTGGCACCGATAAAAGGTAAGCAATCATATAAATATGGAACACGTGAACCATCATGATAATGTCAGAAGGAACAACCAACAAAAGTAGAATCAAAGAGGTCTTAAAAGTTTGTAACGACCGTGGGCTAAACGAAAAGAAAAGGTAAATGATCAAAATGGGTGTTGGCATAACATGGCTAAGGTCTACTACCCGATTTCCAACACCCCCTAGTCTAGCCTAAATATAGCTATGCAGTGTCATCCTCGTCCTCTGCTGAAGAGAAGGTCCCGTCTACAGCCATCTAATTCTTCGAATCACTCCTCTAAATCCAAGAAGTAGCATCTGCCACTTGGCCTCTCCCCTCGAAAAATGTGGCTCTCAAGCCTCGAGACGTCGATCCGGGGCTTGTTTCCCGCTTTTTGCCCGTAATGCACCGGAACCTCACCCCTTTATCCGCCGCCTCCATCCTCTTCAATGGCGATGTGCTCGATGGTGCCGTGGTCAGGATGAAGCGATCCCTGGAGTAGGCACCGAAGGCAATCGAGGGTTGAGAGGGCTATACCCAGTGGATGTTGCCTTGCTCTCGCCCGCCTTATTTGTGACCCGGCCCCACCAGTAACACCCTCTTTCTTTAACCTGCTCCCTCATCCCCGCTCTTCCACAATACTAGTCACAAGTAGATGGAATGGAATATGCCGCCTTGCACGCGAATATTGCAAGAAGTCCCCATTCATATGACTAATGCATAGTCAATCGCCTTCCTACCATAACCTCGTACAAAACCGAATTTGTTTTGGTGGGGAGTTTTCACACCCGTGGCCTAATTTGATTGTGAATGCATCTTGTTCATCGCATGCATTCTGCTTGAGCTTTCCAGGAACGAATTCTTTTTTCAAAAATCCACTCATGGGCATGGGCGGGTGCAATAAAGCCTCAAAGGAACAACCGGCATCGAGTCGCGAATAGCCCGAGTGGATATGGTCAACCGGGGCATCGTATGCATTATAATGTGCGGCGCGCTATCGTGAGTCGTGGCGACACGGTTGCTTTCCCATCACCGGTCTCCAATACGGCTTTCAACCTACCGATTCCTTCACAAAGTTGATGTAGAACTCCCGAACTATCAAGGCATCCGCGATCCCGGTGCACGGCGCATACTCAGTTCCTCGGATAACTCTCTGATGGGATGAGAATATAAAACGCCTCCAATTTAACACCCTCTCGCAAAGGGAAACCCCTATTCGGCACCGGGACGGCCCATTTTTCTTGGTCTCCGACTTCGAGTCTTCTCCGCAAACATCGCTTTATCTCTTCATCATTGTCACTGTCAGATAATTCCTCACTTTCCGAAGAGGATGCAATTCGTTTTCCTTCCCCTTTCATCAAGTTGAGAGGCATCGATTTTCTTCTTCACCGGCTGAGTTCCAGCTGCAGGAATTGGATGCCTTTTTTACTTTCCGATATTCTTAGAACGCGCAGCATAGAAATGGCAATGACAAAGAATAACACCGTATGGCCCAGACATATATCATTAGATCCCAAAACCCGTCTCGAACAAAGACTGGCCGGCCCTCAGGCACATCGACAATGTTTTCCGCCCATACTAATGTTAAACTCCCAACCACCAATTACCGAAAATTACCAACCAAACCCAACAAAACAAATCCATGTATAACAAAGAGGAGAACAATGCTGAGGGATTGGTAGGGCTTACTCACTGCACCGACCGCAGACAAACAACCTAACTAGACAATGGAAACCCTGGCAGAGTAACCAAACTTAGAGACACTTGTGTGAGGAAGCAAACGGCTAGGGCTCAACTTGTGGAGTGTCAAAAAAGCATTTTGAATGTGAAGAGGCGCCAAGTTTTTGGGTTAAACCTCTTTCTCGCCCAAACTTCGATCGGGTTGTACCGGTACAGTTAGTGATGTACCGGCATACCCTCACCACGCCCACTTTTGAATAAGTCAGACTCCAGATAGTTTAATATGTAATTTTAGCACAATTTAGCCAACGCCTCAGCTTTGAATAAGCTTGTACCGGTACAAGCTTACTATGTACCGGTACAATTTTAGCCACGCCTTTTTTAGCAAGTTGTACTCTGCATAATGTTTAAGTTAAAATTTATTACTCTATTCCCAAACGATTTTGATTTTTTTTTCTATATATATATATTTTTTCTTTTTTCTTATATATATATATATATATATATATATATATATATATATATATATATATATATATATATATATATAGTATATATATATTTTTTTTTTTTTTTTTTCACTTTGGAACAAAGGGTGCCACTATACATTTCACCTTTTCTAAATCGCTCTTTTCATCCCGGCTCACGCGATGTTCACTTTTTTTCTCTTGCTCAAATTCCACAACCGGGACTGCAGACCAGAGACTTAGTCACTCGTAATTCATTCTGGGATACCTTCAATCTCTTCATAAGATCCACATTGCTCCATAAATCCGGATTCCTAAGGTTCGAATAACCATGATAACTTTAAGCTCAAAATGGGTGCAAGGGATGAGACACACTACGAATCCACAGTATGCAAGGATAATGGCCTCTAATCATTTTCCAATTATGCAAGATGTTCCATAAAGACTAGGATGCATGAAGTTAACATGACCAAAGTAAATGATGCACAATTGGTGCGATAACAGTAAGATCGTGAAAATTTGACCATAGTTTGTGGTTCAGGGGTGAGCAAGAAGGGGCAGAGTGCAAAAAGGGGACAACTTTTTTTTTTTACGTAAGACACAAAGCTTGTTGTGTATGCTTGTTAAGATGTACATGCGATAAGATGATGTAGAGAGTGTATGAAATCATGCGGGTATGTACAGTGCAGGCGAAACATAGTACTCAAAAGAGGCATATTTTGAAAAATTTGACCCACTGAACATATAACGAGCGCATAGTTACGTTCAACCAGCGGTACACCTACCCCCACAACAAAACAAGCATTGTCCTCACGCAGAGAACCAAGGGCACCCCCCACAACAAACAAGCATCATTCTCAATGCAGAGAACTGTATAAGTACCCCAATAAACGTAAAACTATACGTATTAGAAACAAGTGGGCAAATTCCCACAACAGATTCGGGAGGCAAGAGAAACAAGAGTCCCACGATTCTTTATTTTCTATTTTATTGAAACAATTGAAGTAAAAACAATAAAATAGAAAAAGCAAGAACAAAAAATAAAATCAAAAGTATATACAACAAGTTGAGAACGAGGTTACTTCTTGAATGAAAGTCTGGGTAGAGCTGGGCCCACTAAATCTCGCATGCTCTTGCGAAGAGAAATGCTCAAGGAATGGTTCGAGGCGCTGGCCATTCCACCAAGGATTTTCCAGTTGTCCTGATTAACTCCATGGCTCCGCATGGATAAACTACCTTAACGATGAACGGGCTAGTCCAACGAGCGAAGCTCGCCTCGAATGATGCAAGCGAGCCGCATGTGCCAGCATTCCTCTCGAATGGGAAGTTGAAAGTTTTCCCTAGCAATAGATTTGTCATGGAACAACTTGAGCCGCTTCTTTGTAAATTCGAGCCTTACACGACTCTCTCCGCACTTCAGTTCATTCACCGCACATTCACGCACCGCTTGAAAGCAAATCGTAATTAAAAGTTCTAATAGCCCAAGAAGCCCTGTTCCATCTCTATCGGCAACAAGCCTTCCATAAACTAGCCTATAGGGAGACATACTGAACAAACTTTTAAAGGCAAGACGGTAGGGCCCAAAGAGCACTCCAGAAGACTGAGTGACCAATCTTTGCGATTCGGGGCAACCGTTTTTTCCAAAATATGTTTTATCTCCCTATTAGCTAGCTACCACCATCGTCCGTGGGTGGTAAGTCGCTGATTGTTTTTATGGGTGACTCCATATATTTTTTAACGTGATTTTCAAGATCGATTGCAAAAATGAGTCCACCATCACTAATGATCGCGACGAGGAGTTCCAAAACGAAAAATATGTCTCTTTTATAAATTTAAACAACCTCGTGGTCATGGGTTCCTCGTTGGAATCGCCTCAACCCACTTAGACAATATTAAATCACCGTATAATAAAATGTAGAGATACCCACAAGAAGGAAAAGGTCCCATGAAGTCTATACCCCAACAATAAAAAAATTTCAATAATTAAAATCGGGGTAAAAGGCATCATGTTTCGTTCAGGACCCTCCTAGTCGGGCTGCATTTGAGCACAAGTTTTCATAAATCAAAACAATCCTTAAATAAGGTGGGCCAATAAAACCCGCCAGAAAATCTTGTCCGCCGCTTTTCGGCGTAGAAATGTCCTCCACAGCTCGTAATGGCAAAGTTAAAATCCTCACCTCGGTCATTACTGGGTACACATCTTCTCAATATTTGATCCGGACAAGATTTAAATAGATAATGGATCATCAAAGTAGTATTCTTAATAATCGCCAAAATTTCTTTTTCTCGCTGAAAGAAGTCCATCGACCTGACCGCGCTACGAGGTAGTTCACAATGTCGCGATACCATGGGTAATGAACAAGAGCAAAGAGTTGCTCATCGTAGAAAGCTCACCTATGGGTATGCCATGGAGTCGGATTCGAACTAATCGAGATAAATGGTCACGTAATTACATTCTCAACCCCCTTTTTATCTTTAATGGTCAAATTGAATTCTTGACATAATAGAATCCACCTAGTTAACCGGGGTTTTGTATCCTGCTTAGAGAGCAAGTACTTCAGGGCTGCATGATCTGTGAAGATGGTCACAGGAGAACCAACAATATATGACCTAAATTTTTCTAGAGCAAAAACGACAAATTTAGAAACTCTTTCTGGTTGTGTAGTTTGCTCGGGCGGAGTCTAGTGTCTTGGCTGCATAGTAGATTACAAAGTCTTTGCCTTCCCTTTGTCCTACACGTACTCCTATGGCATAATCACTAACACATACGATTCAAATGGAAGGTCCCAATTAGTGGACCGCATGACGGGTAAGTACACTAACATGTTTCAGTTTAGTGAGCAAATGTCACAAAGCTCGCGACCATGTGAAAGGGACATCTTTGGCAAGAAAAGTACATAAGGGGCGAGCTATAGTACTAAAATCTTTTATAAACCTTCTATAGAACCCAGCATGACCCAAGAATGACCTTATGTCTCTAACACACTTAGGAGTGGGTAGGTTGGAAATTAGCTCAACTTTGGCCTTATCAACTTCAATGCCATTTTTTGATACTATATGGCCTAAGACAATCCCTTGTGTTACCATGAAACGACATTTTTCCCAATTTAACACAAGACGCTTCTCGACACCTTTCCAAAACCTTACGTAAATTCTCCAAACGTATCTCAAATGAGTCATCAAACATCAAGAAATCATCCATGAAAATTTCCAATATGATTTTTATCATGTCACTAAAAATCTCCCATCAGTAATCGTTGAAAGGTTCCAGTGCATTGCATAGTCCAAAGGGCATCTTCCCAAAGGCAAAGGTACCAAAAGTGACAAGTGAATGTAGTTTTTTCTGATCTTCCAAAGCCATCTCAATTTGATTAAAATTCTCGAAAATTCCATCAAGAAAACAATATTCATGCCCACTCTCTAACATTTGGATCAACAAATGGAAGGGGGGAAAGTGGTCTTTCCTAGTCTGTGATTCAGCCTTCCTTGTAATCTATGCACACCTCCATCCCAAGTGACACGAAAGTGGGAATGAGCTCATTATTTTCATTGGCAACCACCGTGACTCGACTTTAGAACTACCTCGTGTTGACTAACCCATTTACTATCTCGGGGCATTAGGGTAAACAACCCTACATCCAAGAGTTTTAAAACTTCCTTCTCTTCACCACTTCTTTCATTATCGGGCTCAATCGTCTCTGCTGGCCGTCTAAGCGCTTAACATCCTCTTCTGGGTGAATTCTTATGTGTGCGCATCGCGACCACCCCTTAATATCCGCAATCAATCCAAATAAAGCAAATCGCCCCGTGGGTTTTCAATATTTCCAAAAAAGTTGGAGTTTCTTGAGTCAAGTCTACGAGGAAGATATGATTACCGGAAAAGTGTTCTCCTCCCCTAAGAATGCATATTCGATGTGTCGGGTAAAGGTTTTAGCTCAAGCCAGTGGCCTCTCGAAGGCAATGTCTTATCCTCATTCGTGGCAAGGTTCAATTTAGGGGTGTCCACCCATTAACTTCCAATACATCTTTATGCCTCGATTAAAGAGTGTAGAAACTTCGACTCAGCGGTGGTCACTTCCTCCTCCCAACTCTGGTCGACCAAACATGACTTAAGAGATCATCATGTGAGACATTATTCAGGTATTTTGGTATTCACTTAATCAACCATGTTAATTTCACAAATATCCCTTCATCCCCATTCCCTTATTTACATTGAAAAATATCTCGGGATAATAAATTATGTTACTAAACGATAGTGTCATTAGGGCCTCCCCTACAATGTATAATGGCATTAGCAGCCAAGAATGGTCGACCAAGAATTACTGGGAACTGAGTTCCTTGATTCGCCACAGGTTGAGTGTCAAGCACAACAAAATCCACAGTAGCAAAAATTTGGTCCACCAGACCAAAACATCCTTCACTATTCCCCTGGAATTTTTACACTACGGTCACCAATTAGAGGGTGAGGTTTGCTGGTTTAATCTCCTAACCCTAGGTCCACATATAATGAGTAAGGCAACAGATATTAACACTTGCCCCTAAGTCCACTAAAGCATGCCCTAACTTTTGAATTTCCCACTACTATAGAAATAGCAGGACTTCCCGGGTCTGCACGTAAGAATTATATGAGTGTTGTTCAATTAGGGAAGTAGATTGTTCACCATGAATGCCTCCTTGTTGACACTCTAATTTCCTTTTTACCGTGCATAAGTCCTTTAAAAATTTAGCATATGATGGAATTTGCTTAATGGCATCTAACAAGGGAATGTTCAATTTTACTTGTTTGAACAGCTCATAGATCTCCGAATGGTTATTCACTTTCTTCGATGCTCTCAATCTATGAGGGTATGGAGCTGGAGGGATATGGGTAGACTTGTCGTCCTTTGGTTGATCATCAATATCATTCGTATCAGGGACATGAGATTTGTCTGCCAACTCATCCTCTCTGAACAATTCACTTGAGACCTTGAGTCAGTTCCTTAGTTTGAATGGTTTTGTCAACTACCTTCCACTTCGAGAAGACAAATTTCTTGTTGTTGTTCAAAGGTTCCCCAATTGGTCCCGAACTTCCTACACTATTTTCAGCCAGGGGTTTCCTTTGAACGGCTTAGACGGAAGTTTCCCTTTTTCTTGTCAAGGCTACCTATGGATCTAGGTTAACTTGGTTATCTGAGACCACATCATCTCAGAGCAGTTCGGAGCTCCGCGTTTGGTGGATTACTGGTTTGTACGAACTGTGCATTAGCTATGTCCCTAGACTTCTTAAGTGTGGAGGTCGGGTAAGGCCAGAGCTTTGATTCCCTCGGGTTTGTGTGGATGACACCTTGATTGCAGTTTCCCCGAAAATCCTGGGGGCCTTGATTCTGAAATGGAGGAATTGAATTAGGAAAAACCTTGTTTTGATAATGGGGGCCTTGGTTGTCTCGCGTGCTATGTGCCTCCTCATTTCCTCCAAATTTAAATAGGATGCTCGCCACCCAGGATTATGTTTCGTAGCATTTCGGGAATTGAAAGGTTCGTAGTTAAGGGCGCTACCGCTTCTATTTGAATGGCTCCTTAACTTGAGGAAGATTTGGGCGCTTAATGGTTACGTGTGGGTCATCGTGATATAATGTATGGCTCCTCTACTCTAGGTCCATTTGGTACCGAGGGTAATCGAGGCACACTAGTTACCTCGGCTCTCACCTTTTCATCTCTATGGCCTCTAACTTCCTTTGTTAAATTGGCAATTTTGGCTTTGCAACTCATCATTCTCTTAGGTGGTGGATTCCGCCACCCGCTGATGTGCTATGCACTTTAAACAGTTAAGTTCACGCAGTGTTAGTCTCCCCAAGTTCGAGCATTCTCCGCTATAGTGTCAAAAAAGTCAATTGCTTCCTAGCACTCTTTTCATAAAATTCTCCCAAGACACATCAATTGATGTACCGCTTATTACTTAAAGATAATCCTGATGAAAATGGAGTGCACAAATTTGTCCAACATCCAACCCATGATGAGGGATACAAGATTGATGAGATCCTTATATCTTTCCCATACCGCCGCGGTGGTCTCACCCGGCTGCAGTGCCATGAATTGCCTCGCATGAGGGCATTCGCACGTGCGTGAGGGAAAACTTATCGAGGAATTCGCCCGCATGTTTTCCCACGAAAGATCAATTAGGTGCGTGCGTGGAATGGAACCGCATTTCGCCTTTCCTTAAAGCAAAAGGAAATAAACCAAAACGTATTATGTGGAGAGGTGAACTGGGGTTGGAGAGGAATCATGCATATCCTCAAAGTCCTCATGAATGAGTAAGGGTTCTCGATTCGAACCCTGATATACAAGTAGAAGACTCGGGACTACTTCCGACTTCATCAGAAATTGATCGCCTCTTCCTAAGGCGAATACAAGAATCGTCAGGTCCTTTCGAGGCTGTAGAATTTCTAAGGGTTCTTTCACGTGCTAAAGCAAAGGAGATAGGGAACTCTATATTGATTTTGTCGAAAGTTACCACATTTCCTCCTCTCACTTCCAGCATCGGAGTAACATCACCTCCATGTTGTGGAGGTTCATGAAATCCTTGTGGGTCGCAACAGAATCCCTTGAGCATTTTCATTAAATACACTCCGTACCGATTCCTTACCGATGATCCATTCGAGGTGTGTAACGCGTTATCCTGAAAACTCTGGGCTTATTATGGATCCTTAGAGTTTCTAGGAGGCACTATTCTTACTAGTCGGGCGCTTGCTCGCTATGTATTCAAACCGACATGCACCACCGATGAGCTTAAAAGTCATCTATTTTTAGTCCATTTTTCCTGCTCGATTTTCATCTAGAAATGAATAATTAATATACGTAAATATGAAGTGAAACCTCACCAAATTTTTATTAGGGTGAAAGAGAGAAAGAAAGTAGAAAATATAGCAATAAGTGGAGGAAAGGTGCAGCCGAATGGCAAGAGCGTGAAATGAAAAGAACTGGCCGAAGCCATTGATGCAAGCTGGGGGTTTACATGGGCCCAGCTCACGTAGGTCGCAACATCGAAATTGAAAGAAATCTCGATTCAGTCGCTACATGGATAACAAAATATCAGAGAGGTCACGACTTCGAGATCGCTTCGAGAAAGCCGCGTATGAAATGAGCCGACGCTGACGGAGAGTGAAGTCGTGACATCAAGAGCAACCAGTTGAAAGCCCCAGAGAACTAAGTTGATGTCGCTGACGCGGAGATGGATGTTTTCGCGACATCGATGATGTCAATGAGCAAGAGTCAAGTCACGTACATCAAAAAACCATCAAGAGAAGATCGCAAGCTATGTCGGCGTCGCAACATGAGATCAAGTCGCAACACCCGCACCGCTTCGCTGAAGGGTGAAGTTTCATGAAGTGAGGTCATAACAAACAAGTCGCTGACATCCAAGACGTTGAAACCGCGAATGACTTAGTTCGGTTGGTCACACAAGATATCGACGTCGCGACATCAGGAGAGAACAATTGAAACCTGCCAAGACGTGAGAAGATGTCGCGACAAGATATTGATGTCGCGACATCAAGAATGACCAAATCAAGGTTACATAGAGTAAGCTGATGTCGCGACGTGAGATTGATGTCGCGACATCGATGATGTCACGACAAGGAAACTGAAGTCGCGACTTGAACAGTGAATTGGGCCTGGATACTTAAAAATCCACAGCAGGCTACATTGGGATTAGGGCCCAATTGAGGAACCCTATAAATACGCAGTTTATCCAATCCTATGAAAGCATTTTCACGCTCACAGACGAATAGCCGATAGTCAAAGCTCATTTCCTCTTTATTTTTTTTTTTTCTTTTCTTTTCTTTTTATTTTTCTTAATTTTTCATTCGCCGCTTTTAGAGCGCGTGATTATGCTCGTGATTTCTTTATTTTTCGTTGTATTTTCGAACTGATGTTATCGCTTGAGCTGAAGCCGAATGCATGATTCATTTTGTATTTTCAAATTACTACACCGAAATGTTTGAAAGCCTGCATAAATTTCCTAATTCGATTGTTTCAGCTTCAAATTGCGCTTATTCTTATGATCGCAGGAATGTCAGACGTGTATTCAAGAATTGAGGAATCCAACTTCCCATTAAGTGAACATGATAGTTAGAATTTATCTTTCCCGTAGATTGTTTACAAAGTTAGCCTTGTTAATTTCCAATAATGAATTTACTTCCGGTTTTCGGGGTTTATTGTCTCGGATCCGAATATCGCTTATACCCGTTAAGATTTGGCGCCATTGCTCGATTTCAAGGAGGTCCTCCTCGAGCGACACAAGTAAGACATTCCCGAGAGTAACGTACATTTCTTTGAAGGTATACTTTCACCTCGCTATTAGGGATCTGAGCTTTGTGTTCACTTAGATAAATCCTCTTCTCAATTTGAAATCAAGAACGAATAATGAGTTATCTATTTAAACAAGCAAAGACTTCACCTCAATCTGTAGTTAGTGAGGCCAATCCCGTGTTAGCCGAGATCTAATCAAGGAAAGGTTGATCATTCTAATTTCGAGGAGGAGCACCGAAGCTGTATATCCCTGCTTGACCGATAACTTGGGAGCTAAGGTTTGCTGTACCCATAAATGGGTATGAAGTATCGCAAAAAGAAAAATACCCAGATTAAGGAAGTCCTTAAAAGTGGTTATCTAATCAGGACCGAGAATCAGGTCATAAATTAGATAATGAAATGTGGAGTGTGGAGAGATCCAGCTGCACTACAACGCCTTGGACAGATTTTGAAACTGGAATTAATCAAGAAATTTTATCAGGAGTAATTACAGGAATCGATAGTTCACTATCACTGTTTCTATTGATGGGTCCTCTGAGGATAACTATTCAAAAGATTCAAATTTCTTTTATTAGAAATTCATTATTCTTTATTCTTTATCTTTCGCATAAGTTGACAGTTCGGGCTATTTTTCTTTGTTCGCTTAATTTTCCAGCACCTTAATGCTGGATTCTATTATCATTTCATGGCCCAAATAGTATGGAAATTGAGTAGTCGTGGTAGTTGGATTTAAAATTCGAGATCTCACATGGGATCGATATCTTAATTTAAATCCATTTTATTACTTGTCGACTGCGCACTCGTTGCATCGTAATCAAAACCAAACTTTGAAAAACGATTTACTCTAAGAGATCAGCGGTTTATATAGTATAAGATCAACAAGTTTTATGGCGCCGTTGCCGGGGATTAGTTAATAATCCTTTGCTAATAGTGTCATAAATTTGTATATGTGTTCTTTGGTCTGTCAACAAGTTTTATGGTGCCGCTGTCAGGATTAGTTAATAGTCCTTTTGCAATAGTGTCATAAATTTGTATATGTGTTCTTTGGTCCATCAACAAGTTTTATGCATGCCACGGATCGAAAAGAATTTAGTAAATCAATATTCAGATGGAAAAAGAAGGAAATACTAATTTTTTGACATTTTTGAAAGAAAAAGAACAAAATAGCGCTTCGCAAAGTGACTCTTGTAGCCATCGACCTTTAACAAACCATATTGAAAATGTTTGTTGACAGCTAATCCTATTGATCTGAGTGTACTTTGATTTCAGGAAGACAGCTCATACAAAGAATGACGTATAAAGGATTAGGACGATGAAATAACCAGAATGTGCAAAGAAAGACCTCAAGGAGCTCCCGACACTATGGAGAATTCAGTATGGAATTCATTCATCCACAATAAATATTTAGCAATAACGTAGATAAAGAATCAATGCTAATAATTTCAACTCGAACTAAAGACTGATAACCATGGTCCAATAGCATCGCTTCTCGTCATTCCACTCGAAGATCCAAACGAAAGCACCGGGAAGATTCCTCATGATGGCTAATACCGTTAAGTTGAATGGGTGTGGAGCAGGTTATTCGTGATGCGCTGTTCCATTCTCTTTTACGAGATATGGTCGCACATGGTTTAACTCCCTACCATATGAATCAAGTATTACGGAAGGAGCCGACAGAGCTTATTTCAAGAAATTCGCCCCATCACTTCTCCTCGAACAAAGAAGGGAAATTACTAAATCTAAACATGGGGAAAGCGGAGAACATGTATGATGATAGGAAAGATCTTGTCGATCACAACATTAGTCATGTGAAATTTCGTGGAGAAATGGCAGAGTCAAGAAAGCAAAAGGAATGTGATGGACAAATTGTCACCATAGAGGCCAAACCGATGCATTGATACATTGGTTGAATGAAAGGAAGTCCAACTAAAAGCTAAAACGAAGGTAGTTGTGGAAAGACAATGAAGATTGCAATGTAAAAGAAGGATTCTAAAATCACATTCAGGATAATTGATAACATGACCTGAATAAAAAGGGGAGTCTCTCTCATTCCTTTCTATCTTTTATTGCAATTGAGTTGAAATAATTGTTAGGATTTTATATTTGAAGTAGCATGATTGCAAGTTTGGGGGAATTTATTTTTATCTTGCATGAAATGCTTAACTATTGAATATGAGAAAGAAGAAATTGTCAATTTCCCGCATGATAAAAATAAATCAGTCAGGGTTGATTTGAGTGACACAACAACCGTGGATATTGCCAGAAGTTGGATTGTTTATTGTTTTGAGACATAACATGGGCTCGAGAGGATTGACCAAGGATGTGAGAGAATGAAGAATAATAAGTGGAAAAGAAAGCCAAATTGGTGAGATTTAGTCATAACCGAAATAAAGAACATTCCTCATAACTTAGAAACCCGATAGCGTGCAATCTCCGCAATTAATGTCTAGACTTTATTGCCCAATAGATAATGAAGTAACTTCAAAAGGTAATGTCAAAACATTAACCTCAGTGTCTAATTTCACTCAAGGTCCAACGAACTAAAATTCACCCAAAACTTATGCAAGAATAAATAGCAATAAATACAGAAACAGAAATCCATCTTTTGGTCTAATCGATCTATGGAATATCCTCAGTTTCAAGGAGCATAATCAGAGGAAAATTAAGGCATTCAAGAAAACGCCCCCTCCAAGAAAAGCCTAATCCGAATTAAAATACAAACGGACATAACCCGATGAATCCATTTAATCTTTCCCATAGAAATTGAAGGAAATCATAATTGACTTTGTTCTTTCCAAGAGACACACCTTCACTATAAAGGGATGGAAGAACAAGGAATTAGAAACAAGGTAAAGAAATTTAAGGGATGGAAAATGAGAGTGAAAGAAGGCCCGAGGGTGCAAACTCGGGTTTTTATGGAATGAGTGGAGTCGGAAACAAATCAATTCCACTAAGTGTTCCATAAAACGTTGTTTCACCCAGAAAGATGTTGATGGGAAGGGAATATGGATTAGTTAGAATCCATCAACCAAGAAGCTCCAAAGAAAAAGGTAGAAGCAAACTCCACTTGTTGCATAACTCGTTAGTGGCCGAATCTCTAGCCTGAGCTCAAGGTCCTGAGAACCAAATTTTGTGCTGTGGATGCCAAATATTCTGGAGAAGAGATAGGATTTTAGAGCAGGAAATAGAGTTTTTCTTGAATTTAGAAAAAATGTTTGTAAATGAACAGCTGGTAATATCTAAATCTTTGATATTTGAATAAAATTCTCGTTGATTTACAAATTGGTTGATCGCGACAAGTGCTGGACATAAGCTTCGTATTTCATGCATTTTTCTGCTAGAATCAAAATAACATTTCTTGCCTGCTCAATCATCTCAAAAGAACGGAGAACATGAATAATGAAACCGGAACTAAGAGTATGTACCGTTTTGTCTGCTCATTGGGTTGAAAACTTGAGAAATTGGTTAATTCTGATATAACAAAGTACTTGGGTAAATCAATGTAATTAGACAGTGAATAAATACAAGTCTTGAAGGAAATAATACACTTTTATCAATGCAAAGACCTTTGAAACTTTGATCGAAATTAGGGAAAAAACAGAATTCTTAATTTGTAATCCACAATTCTAGAACTTGTTTGAATATTGATTGAGGCGAATCCCATGAAAACAACCGACAAAAAATGATACGTGCCATTATCAACAAAGCCAGCCCACCCAATTACTGTATATGCTGCGATACACCTTAGTCCCTGAATTTGAGCCACGATATTCCATGTCTTCAAAATAAGCCAATGAAAAGCCCAAGCCATCCTTTATCACTAAATTTCCAGTAAAGAACCTATGATGACCCAAGAACTCAAAAAGGAGAGGAAAGAGATGAAGTTTGGGGGAGTTTGATTAGGAAAGGCAAAAGAGAGTGGCTGCAGTAGAAGGTGAAGGGAGCAGATCAAGACAGGAAAATACAAAAGGAAAGAAAGCCAAAAAGAATAGTTTTTGTCTCAGGCCTAACTCTTGAACAATTGTTCTTAGGGTGTTTCAACACCTAGTACCCTAATACCATCCGGTATGGGAGCTACTAACCCAAAGTTCGCTGCAAGAGCGCAAAGCCTAAAAGACAAAAACATAAAGATAATTCCTAAGTGGGCGATTAGAAGGAAAAATTCTAAAAAATCAATTACAGAAGAGAATCGGGAGCATACAGCCTTGAAAAGAAGAAATTATAGGTAATCCCAAACAATAAGCTTTGGGGGAGTTTTTTTTTTTTTTTGTGTGGGAGGAAATAGCAAATGAGGAGAAAAGAAAAGAGTTCGGGGTAATCTCAACCTAAAATTCCATTCATCCTACCCCTTTTTTACCCAAGCCTAATGATTACAAGCCAAAAGACTCGATTGATTTGAAGGTTGGAATCACCTACATTAGTGGAGATCAATATGAAAACAAGCATATGGGACTAACAACAAATTTTTAAGAAAACCCCGCAAGATTTACTAAAACTAAGAAGAAGCTTGAGAAGGATTGCCGAATTCCGCACACACACACAACAGAAAGCAAGACTTGATAAATAAATCGTTTAAATACATTAGTTTATCAAGAAATTTTGTAATAAAAGTATACCATGCTTTATTCTTTCATCCGAAAAACCGAAACTTGAATTAATACGATATCTTTTAAATTTGCATCAGAAAGCGGTGCATGTATAAAGGATGAAAACAAAATTAAAATGTCCTTCTTGTTTGAGGACAAACAATTTTTTCTTTTTCTTTGCTTGAGGACAAGCAAAATTTTAAGTTTGGGGGAGTTTGATGAGCTTAAAAGTCATCTATTTTTAGTCCATTTTTCTGCTCGATTTTCATCTAGAAATGAATAATTAATATACAGAAATATGAGGAAACTCACCAAATTTTTATTGAAGGTGAAGACAGAGAAAGAAAGTAGAAAAATACAGCAATAAGTGGAGGAAAGGTGCAGTCGAATGGCAGAGCAAAAATGAAAAGAACTGGCTGAGTCATTGATGCAGTTTTGGGGTTTACACAGTCCAGTCATGAGGTCGCGACATCAGGAAATTGAAGGAAATCTGATTCAGGTCACGACATGGATAACAAAAATATTGAGGTCACGACTGAGACCATTTTGAGAAAGCCGCAAGGAAATGAGCCGACGCCGCGACGTGGGAGAAGTGAAGTCGACATCAAGAGCAACCCCGCCGAAGTTCTGCAATCCAAGCTGATGTCGCGACGTGAGATGGATGTCGCGGGCATCGATGATGTCACGACAAGAGGTCAAGTCACGAAGCATCAAAAACCATCAAGAGAAGATCGTTATGTCGATGTCGCGACATGAGATCGGGTCGCGACACCGTAATTCGCCGCTGAAGGGTGAAGTTTCATGAAGTTGAGGTCACGGCATAACACCGTCGCGACACCAAGACAAGTTGAAAATCGCAAATGACTTAGGCCGAGGTCGCGACAAGATATCACGCCGTGACATCGAGAGAACAATTGAAACCTCGCCAAGACGTGAGAAGATGTCGCGATAAGATATTGATGTCGCGACATCAAGAATGACCAAATCAAGGCCGCGATAGAGTGTTTCATGTCGCTGACGCGGAGATTATTGTCGCTGAAGATCGGCGAGGTCAATGCATAAGGAAACTCAAGTCGCGACTAATAGTGAATCGGGCCTGATACTTAAAATCCACAGCGAAAGTTACATCGGGATTAGGGCCCAATTGAGGAACCCTATAAATGCGAAGCTATCCAACTCATGAAAGCAGCTTTGGCCGCTACGCACGAGGTCCGATAGTCGAAAAGCTCATTTTCTTTCTTTATTTTTTTCTTTTCTTTTCTTTTATTTTTCTTAATTTTTCATTTCCGCCGTTTTAGAGCAGATTATGCTCTCGTATTTTTATTTTTCGCTGTATTCTTTCAACTGATGTTATCGTTGAGCCAAGCCAATGCATAATTCATTTTATTTTCAAATTACTACCGAAATGTTTGAAGTTCGTGACAAATTTCTGAATTCGATTGTTTCGCCAAATCGCAATATTCTTACGACGTATAATGTTGCATCGTGTATCAAGAATTGAGGAATCCAAATTTTCCATTAAGTGAACATGATAGTCGAATTTATCTTTCCCGTAGATTGTTTACGCAATTAATTTCCCGCTTAATGGAATTTACTCGTTTCGGGTTTATCATTCGATCCAATATCGCCTTCTTTATGCACCCGTTAAGATTCAAGGCCATTGCTCGACTTCAAGGAGGTCCCTCCGAGTGACACAGGAAGACATTCCTGAGAGTAATGTACATTTCTTTAAAGGTATACTAACCTGCTATTAGGGATCTTTGAGCTTTGTAAGTTCACTTAGATAAATCCTCTTCTCACTTGAAATCAAGAACGAGTTGAATGAGTTATCTATTTAAACAAGCAAAGAGTTCACCTCAATTCGGTTAGTGAGGCCAATCCCGTGTTAGCTGAGATCTAATCAAGGAAAGGTTGATCTATTCTAATTTCGAGGAGGAGCAATCTGGAAGTTGTATATCCTTTCTTGACCGATAACTTGGGAGCTAAGGGGTTTACATAAATTCATAAAATGGTATGAAGTATTGCAAAAGAAAAATACCCGTATTAAGGAAGTCCCTTTTAAAAGAGGTTATCTAATTCCCCTGTATTCGTGAATCAGTCATAAATTAGATAATGAAATGTGGAGGTGGAGAGATCCAAATGCACTACAACGCCTGACAGATTTTTTGAACCGGAGTTAATCAAGAAATTTTATCAGAGTAACTACAGAATCGATGGCCTACTCATCAATGCTTCTATTGATGTGTCCTCTCGAGGATAACTATTCAAGATTCAGCTCTTTTATTAGAAATTCATTATTCTTATTCTTTATCTTTCGCACGTCGCATAGTCAGCTTATTTTTCTTTGTTCGCTTAATTTCCAAAGACCTTAATGTCGGATCCTATTATCATTTTCGTGGTCCAAATAGTATGGAAATCTGAGTAGTCGTGGTAGTTGATTTAAAATTCGAGATCTCTCGGTGGGATCGATATCTGGACTTAAATCCATTTTATTACTTGCCGACCGTGCACTTCTTGCGTAATATCGACCAAAACCAAACTTTGAAAAATGATTTACTCTAAGAGATCGCGGTTTATATAGTATAAGATCAACAAGTTTTATGACGCCGTTGCCGGGGATTAGTTAATAACTTTGCAATAGTGTCATACCAGATATGTGTTCTTTGGTCTCACAACAAGTTTTATGATGCCGCTTTGTCGGGATTAGTTAATAGTCCTTTGGTAATAGTGTCATAAATTTGTATATGTGTTCTTTGGTCTGTCAACAAGTTTTATGGCGCCGTTGCCGGGGATTAGTTAATAGTCCTTTGGTAATAGTGTCATAAATTTGTATATGTGTTCTTTGGTCTGTCAACAACTACGCTTACTTCGTCCAAGAAACACCCACTGAGATTTCTCACTTAAAATTGTAACAAAGAAGCCTGAGACCGCACTCCGATTTGCAACGCAATCAAGAAATTACCTCAATTTCTTCGTGATCAACTTGATTAGTTGACATCACTGTAAGAATCCGCGCCTAAAATGCTTGGCCCTTATTCGTATGTCGAATTCTCTATTCCCAAGTCAGTGAGTAATTACGCTTGTCTAGCATTGCAATACTGCGGAAATCCACAGTCATCTCCACGTGGAGTGGTCTAATTTTATCGACCAATAGAGCTATTCTCCAATACGCGGTATGATTTAAAAGAGAATTGTAAGGTTGTGTTGGTTGACTCGAATGGTTGATTGGTTTGAATGTTTTAAATAGAGAAGACAATTGCTTGATTTTTAGGGTTCCACCTTCACCCCCCTATCATGTAAGTCCCACCCTTATTTTATAAACTCATCTAGGAACCATGATATAAACGGTTCGATGGAGGATTTATCTTTAAATGCTCTTTGAAAATAACAAAGATGATCGAGTAATACTAAACACTTATTCTCACTAATACGAACCCTTAGCTTGCATTCATGATATCGCTGCCAACGCAAAATTCGAGATATCTTCCTGCTAACACGTTGTCAAGAATATGCCCAACTAAGGATTTACAACTCTTCTGCACAAGTGATTAATATTACACAATCCATTGAAGATCAAAAGAGGGATTTAGGGACTATACCTTAATCAGGGTGAGTTTCCCCCGTGGATTCCCAGCAGTAAGGGTATAGAACTCCATAAAACTTATAAGAACAATTATAATTAAAAAGCGATTAATCATAAAAATAGCATCTTTGGAAATCGTGGATTCACTTTAAACTCGAGAAGGATGAATAAGATATTAGATTTAAAGCAAGATAAGTATTTCTGCTGAAAGATTACAACGCTTGAATCTAAAACTTCCACTAGACAAGAAATCTTAAATCTGATCTACAAGTTCCAACTCAAAAATGGAGAGAAAACTCTTCTCCTTTCAAAACCTAAACCCTAGAAGTCAAAAACTCCCCATTACTTGTGTCCTCTTGCTTTTATACCCCCCTCCAATGTGATTTTCCCATTTTGGTTCATTGACAGAGGCCTCGCATCGAATGAATTTCTAGCCCAATCTCGCACTCCATGCAGCTTGTACCCAGACACATTAGTGATGTACCTAGCATAATTTCGCCACCTGGCCACTTTATGTATTGTACCCCAGACACATGAATGATGTACCTAAGACATCTTGGTCCTCTGGTGCTTTCCTTGTATTGCCGGAGTTCCCGAGACTTCACCTTGCTCCGCCCGCATCCTTAATGCTTCATATTGGCTTCCCGTGACATACATCCTTCAGACACTTACGCCTCTAGACTCAAAGACTACAAGTCTAAAAACATAGAAGATATTAAAAGTACCTATCCTTATGCCAATTGTGGGTAACTTGTGATTTAGATGTGCTAAATTCTACTATAATTATTACTCAAATGTGTATTCATCAATAGTCATGAAATGCTTTAGAAGAAAATTCACCGGCATTATCCAAACGGATAGTTTTAATAGGATGATCAGGAAAATGTGCTCGGAGTTTGATAATTTGTGCAAGTAAACGAGCAAAAGCAAGGTTTCGAGTAGAAAGAAGGCAAACATGAGACCAACGAGTTGATGCATCAACCAAAACCATAAAATAACGAAATGGTCCACTAGGTGGGTCAATAGGTCCACAAATGTCTCCTTGAATAATTCGAGAAATTGAGGTGGATCAGAATCGACTTTTAGAGAAGAAGGTCGCGATAAACTTCCTGAGTACAAGCAATACGCTTGTAATGATTTTGACTCGATATATGACCATCGGGTCAAGGGAATGACCATTAGATTGGTGAAGCATACGCCTACATGAGGTGCCCGGATGACCAAGTCGTTCATGCCATAAAACAATGAGTGGTGAATTACTGAACTTCGGGTTCAGAATTGCATAAGATTCAACAGTAGTAATGGTGGTTAGATATAAACCACATTCTAATGATCGCAATTTTTCCAAAATACATTTTGTGCCATCATGAGTTGTCACACCCCGATTCCTCGGCCCGACCGGAGTCATGATCCGAACCGAAGTTCGGTGCGAGACTCAGGACTGGGACTCTTTACCTGATTTTTTTTTTAAACCGAACTGGTACCTGTGGGTATGGCCCACATCTTATAACATAATCAAAAGAACTACCACCGGAGTGGTGTCCATCAAAATCTATACACATTTACCGAGTCCCATTTACAAATACAAAAACTATACTTTTACATTTACAACTCAGAGCACGGAACCTACATGTAGTGAACCTCAATAAGTGTGTTTCACTACCGTATGGTCTTCGATGTCTTCTCCTCGTACCTACACTGATTGAACCCGTGCTGTTTTACGCCAGCGAAAACATACGCCTTACGACATACACATTTAACGTATAAAATGAAAAACAGATAATATAAATTTTTCGTATTTATATTATGAAACTTATATGAGTACTTCTTCTTATAGCAAAGCTTACGCTTTATTCCGGATCTCCCGTAGAGTTACAGATCTTATTCTTATGCGTAACTTATGCCACCGTAATTTATGTTTATTCGTGTGACTCTCGAGGGAGTTACGTAACTTATCCTTATTCGTAACTTATACTTAATGCACTTTATGTTTATTCAGACTCGTAGGAGTTACGTAACTTATCTTATTCCAAAACTTATACTTACCACTTTACGTTTATCTCGTGACTCGTAGAGTTACAGTAACTTTATACTTTTACTTTAATTTACGTTTATTCAGACTCCCGTAAGAGTTACGTAGAACTTATTTCCTATACGATAGTACTTGTAAGTACTACAAACTTATATCAGCATTTCAGATCTTATACTTGTACTACGGCATATCTCTGTCTTACCGAACTTATAACGGCATTTCTGAGCACATACTTATCTTACTGATCTTATCCTTGCGGCGAAGGTACCCGTAAGTACAATAAGCTCCAACTAATCATAATCGTGATTACATATAGGGTCGATCAGACGTGATACGTATACATATCGTATGGACATTAGTCCATACCGTGCACAGATCAAACAGACATACATATACTTATTTTATTTGACACGAGTACCCTTAGGTACTAATTGATTTATACTTATTTTACCGATATGGGGAGTACCTGTGAGGTACCACCGAACGTGATTAGATACAAGAGCATCCGGTGAGATACTACGTAACTTTAATAAGATACATGTAACTTAATCAATATAGAGTACCCGCAGGTACTGCTGCACTTAATCGGGAAAGTGCATGCACTTAATCCAATACAGGAGTAACACAGTACTACGTAACTTAATCGATATTGTGATGTAACTTATTCGTGATACAGGAGTACCCGTAGGTACCTACAGAACCCGAATCGAGACAAGAGTTATTCGTAGATACAGGAGTACCCGTGTAGGTACTACGTAACTCGAATCGAGACAGGTTATTCGGGAGCATAGAGTACCTCGTAGGTACTACAGAATCGACCGAGACAGGAGCACACCGTGAGGTACGATGTAATCCTAATCGGGAGCATGTAGAGTACCCGTAGGTACTACAGAACTTAATCAGAGACGGGAGTACCCGTAGGTACGACAAAACTTAATCGATACCGGAGTACCCGCAGGCACTGGCGGTAACTTATTCAGAGACAGAGTACCCATAGGTACTGGCGTAACTTATTCGCATACAGGAGTACCCGTAGGGGTACTGGGCGTAACTTAATCGAAACAGAGCTTATTCAGATAGAGTACCTATAGGTACCTACGAACTAAATCGTGACGTGAGCCCGTAGGTACTACATAACTTAATTAGATACAAGAGTACCCGTAGTACTAGCGTAACTTAATCGTAGATGTGAGTACCCGTAGGTACTACGTAATTCATACGTAGGTACATCTTATCTTTACTCTTATTCTCTATTCGTAGTCTTATCATATAACTGCTCGACTTCCTAGACCAAGAATACTAATGAGTAGGACACAAGACAATAAGTACCTCGTAAGATACTATACAAGATGTAAGGTCGTGAAAGACTTAACAGACAGAGTGCCGAGTAGCACTTAACAGACAGAGTGCCGTGAGTTCAATCAAGAGCACCGGCATTAATCAGAGTGCTCTGAGCACTAATCGAGTACCGGCACTAATCAGAGTGTCGATACTCCAATCGTGAGTACCGTTACTAATCAGAGAGCGAGCACTAATCAAGAGTAATCAAGTACTAATCGAGTGCCGAGCATTAATCAAGAGTACCGGGTACTAACTGTGGAGTGCGAGCACTACAATCGGGAGTACCAAGTACTAATCAGACAGGAGTGCTATGACGCTTAATAACTAGTCTTAGGTAGTTTTACAATTATATGAGTTCAAGAACTTACTATTTTATAATAGTAAGCATTTTAGCCACATTACGCCGCTCACGATGCATCGTATTCCATGTACCGGTAAGGTATGATGAGCATGTAATCACACCTTTATTCATGTATTATTATTCTTCTATGAATCTATTTTACTCCAGAATTGAATCAATCCAATCTGGACATTCAAACTCAAGCTTTACAGATTTTCACGCCAACTAAGCCATGCATCGATTTTACCCGACAGCTTTGAAATACTCATTTTTAGTGCCTTGACTCCATTTGACACTGGTTCTTTGTACTTTTAAATTTAAGGTGTTAAGGGTTCTATTCCAACTGGAATCACCCACTGAAAGTACCGTAACTCAAGTTACGCCCTGACTACTCTATGTTCAAACGGATGCGTGGAATCAAGGTTTCGCATACGGCCCCACTTTGAGTGAATTTTTCGACCACTTAAAGCCAGAATTTGACGATACCCATTTCTTTAGGTTTGGTTTTCCTTGAAGTCTATTTTAATTGACCACTTGAATCACTTAAATCGGATAAGAAATGAGAAAGTTATGGCCAAAATACAAAAACTGGTCAGAACAGGAAAAGCATAACAGGGTGTACCGGTACACCCCTAATGTGTACCGGTACACATTGGCCAAAAATGACCAGAACACAAAGTGTACCGGTACATGTTCAAAGTGTACCGGTACACATCACCCGAAATGCCCAGAATGTGTGTTTTTCACCCATTTTTCCATATTTTGATACCCAATCAACTCTACACTTCAAATTCACACATAAAACCATTTCACCACTCGAATCTCTTTTCTATTCAATTCATCTTTCAATTACATATCTTTCCTCAAAAATCCCTCCACATCTCCTCTTAACATAACTCTAATATGGGTCACAACCCATGCCACAATCTAAACCTATGGATTTCCATAGTGGCTTATTCTAAACCCTAAATTTCAATTACTCACATTTAACCAATGAATCCAATCTAAGCAGAATTCCATAACCATCTGCGCCATACTCGATTTTACTCCACCTTACTTTCCATAATTTTGGTTAAGACGTGAACCCTAACAAAAACCCTGGGTGCCTGGGGAAGATAATAATCATAGAAAAACCAAAGATCTATGCCAAATCTCATAGAATTCATAATCAAGGTGAGTTTCCACAAAATTCAAAGTTCCATACCTTGGCTTGATCTTTACCCTCCATCTTCTTCCTCTTCCTCTTCCTCTTCACGCTTTTCCTTCCCAAAATGATAATCTTCAATTTTGGTCTTTAAATCCATGTTTGCTAAGGCCATTTGGCCCTCCAAACCCATTTTTGCTTAAGTTTCATTATTTACTTTTTGGTCCTTCAAATCTGACCATTTGTATTTCAAGTTTTTATTTCTATTCTCGTCTCCAATCTTCTTTAATCCATGTCTTTAGGTTCTCTCGACAAAATTAAGCAGAATTTGTCCTTAATTTATAAAATTCCGGTTTCTAATTTGTTTCACATTTCACTTACGACACATTTAAATTACGCATAAATAATTCTAAAACATGTCGAAAACCGGCTAGAAGTATTTACGGAGTTATGTGCAATTTATGAGGAAATTCAACAGTGTCAACACCATTGTTTAGGATGGTATCCATTCAAGTCGACATCCTTAAATCCAAGCAAATCAGCGCTTGATCAAGTGGAATAGCGGCACTAAGGTGGAGAATAGTACCACCGGTAGAATAATATGCTTTACCCGAGTCAAGCCAATTGCTGACAAGACCGGAAATAGTAGTAACATTAGAAGGGGCTAATGTTAATTGGGAAAAATACTTCTTTTTCTGTAAAATAGAATGAGTTATAGCATAGTCTGCCAAACAAATATCTCCAGTGATATTGACTCGAGGTGGCAAGCTGGGAGAGGCATCCATGTTGCTTCAAAGTTATAGAAAAATATGATTTAGAAATTAAGAAAAAGAAATATTATTGAAACATTGAAAACTGCGTGGAGAAATGGAATTACATGCAAAAATGTTAGTTAACTAATCGACTGACATACCCATCACCAAATTAGATAAATATTTCCATCAGTCCCTCAAAGTTAAATCAAAACATCAAATCAAACGATGCCACCATCAGCCATTACCACATCAAAGAAATTGACTTCAATATCTCGCTTTGCCTACGACGCGCTTTGGCGTATAAACCCAAATGTTCGGGTCAGTATCGACATGCACGCGACCACGACCCCGCCTGCGCCACACCATACCAGTTAATATCTTGTCAAGCGCTGAAAGTGATATTCGGGTCGTTGGTCACCGTGGATTCGGGAGCTTCCCTTTATTGGAATTGCTTTTCTTATTTTTGAAGGGACCATTATTACGATTTCTAGAATTATCACCACGGCCACTCCCTCGACCACCACCACGTCCTCGTCCTTTCCCCCTAGACGGCCCTTTTTTTTGCCCTTGTCTATTGCTATGGGGTGAGGCAAAAGTAGCATTTGCTTCAGGAAATGCTTTAAACCCCAGAGGACAAGATTACGATTTTGCAAAGAAAAGCTTCCGTTATTCTTTTCAGCCACAAGGAGACATGCAATCAATTAAGAATATTTAGTAACCGACGCTCTCTATATTGCTGCTGGGTGTGAGCACATTAAAGGCGCAAAGTGGTAAAGTTTTTTCGAAAGCATATCCTCATCATGATATTCTCCCCACAAAGCTTTAATCGCGAACTAATCCGAAATAAAGCCGGCCTTCGGCTAACGTACTTAAAGTCTTGAAGCCGCAAATGCAACCCAATCATATCTTGCTTTGGGGAGTATCACTGCTTTCTCTGGTCATATCGGTCTTTAAACTCGCCATGACCACAATGGCTTTTATCAGAAGGTGAGTCTATTCTTGCACTCTCATCAAGATGATGGCGGCAGGAAAATTAAAAGTTTCAATGGGCTGATTCTCATAGGATGCACTATTATTTTCTTTTGATGGTTTCCCAGTTCGGCAAGCATCTAAGTCATATTCTACTCCAAAATCCAGATATTTATTGCTGTCTCGAAATATCAAGGGCAACAAATTCTAATTTTGTGAGGTTAGACATATTCTGAAAATAATAGAAATAATAAATTAAGAAAATTTGTAAAAAAAAATGATCAAAATTTAACAAGAATAAATAAATAAATATAGATTCTTCAAGAATCTAAAATAAATGACACCATTTTCTTGGTATTATAATTGTGTAAAAATTCTTCAGGAATTTAAGAAGAATTCTTCTAGAATTCAAAGAGTTTGGCAAAATTCATCTAGAATTATTGCAAAATGGAATTCTTCGGGAATTCAAAGAGTATGATGGTGGAAGTTATAATCACGAATAGGAATTCACTGAATTATGTTAAATTGAAAAAATGGGTATCAAATGCTTCTGGAAATGATACCATATAGAAATAAAATAAAAAAAATAAAATAAAGTAGCACAATGGTAGAGTGTAAACAATAGCATGATTAAGCATTTGGCTCGAACTCGGGCCGAAAAGTAACAATAAAACATAATTTGGGCCGAAAGTCATGTGTGAGTACCGGAGTGGAGCGCACCTGGGGCAAACGCTCAAACCAACTATCGTCAAGAAACGTGCCGATAACGTGTTGTAAATCAAAATAATTAGAGTATAAATACAAGCAGACAAAGCAGGTAATTCGTGGAGGAATTCCTCAATGATCTACATTTTTACGCCGATTAGGCCTATTTATGCTTTTATAAATGTAGGGGCGCCAAAGCTCTTTTACATAAACGATACATTAATCAATACGTGTGACATAACGAATTCCATATCAGAATCGCATATATAATAAGTGATCTCGTAATGTTTATAACAATTTTAATTTTGTTCAGCAATTTTAGGGGCTTAAAAAAATAATAAATTATCGTTAAATGTTTAACAGTAAATAAAAAATAAAAAATCAATCTTTTTTTTTTAATTAAACACTTAAACGTAGTAAAGTCCCCACTAAGGCCGAAACCCAACCCTTTTATATGTTTTATCTTTTTTACCATACGGGCTAGATATGAATAGTATAATGGGCTAAATCAAACTTTATAATTACAATTATATATATATATATATACTATGAAAGTTTCAAAATGTCGACATAGGAGGAAATAGGTCCCTTGATTCAAGTCCCAATAAAAATAATTTACTACATTACAATTAAAACTAAAGTATTTAATAATAAAAATAATTTAACTAAAATATAAAGATAACATTCATGCGATAAAGCAGCAACTCCACGCAGCAAAAATACGGAGCAAAGCCAAATATGGGGATGCTTTTGATGAAAAAACCAGCTCTGCAGCGAATGAGCAAAACCCGAGCAATACAGTAGCCGATGAATGGGCTATCGCCTAAATGTGGACAAATATAGCTGATCACTGTTCCTAAGCAAAACAGGGGAAAAACCAATGCTACCCTCGTTTTCTATCCGTTGGAGGCAATGTAAAAATCTGAACCAAAAACTGGAAAATCAAAAACCCGAACAGAGATTCCCCTGAGATTATTGTATAACCGTGAACCATTTTAAAATCCCAACAACGACAAACAATGTTTCAATAAAGAGAGGAAAACCGGAAATGATTTTTCTATCCGTGATTTAACTGGCGGAACTCTCGGTGAAACGATTCAAGTCATAGAGAGGAGGCGAAAGCCAACCTCGCCATTGCCGCCGCAGCCGTTGCAGGGTCGCCGCGAAGTGAGTCCTCGCTGGCCGCCGGCCCACCGCTCCACGCCAATCGGGCACACACGGCCCAAATACGGGTCACCGACACATCTAAATTACGCTAGCCTCGATCCGCCACGCTACGGCCCCCTATAAGAACATCCTAATTCATATGGGCATTTTGTCTCATCTCCCATTATAACTATTATAACTATGTTTCTAAGGGCATTTTTGTAATTATTGCAAATAAATTTTGATTTGTTTCCTTTTAATTCGTTAGCCCAAAAACAAAACGGTGTTAGCTAGACAAAATTGTATCTTCACTTGGAAGAGTTTTATCTAAAAACATTGAAGCATTGATTAAAATGACGTTTATATTTAGCAATGCTAAATATAATTTTTTAATAGAAAAAAGCTAAATTTTTTACATTTTCTATTCAATTTTTTTTTACAAATTTCAATAATAAGCAATTTGGATGTGGGTATTGAGTACTTTTTACCCAATACTTAATATCAAATTCAACCCTTACAAATTCAATAATAGCTTAATGATAAATTAAAAAAATAAATAAACTAAATGTTAAAATCTATTTAGCTTTTAACGAAAAGATAAAAAATAAACTTTACCGTTTGAAAGTGAAATTACAAAAGAGTCCTCACAATTACAAATTTGTAACCTTTTGATTATAGAGGCCTTAAGGCAAAAAGTTGCTGGAAAAGGAAATTGATAGAGTGATTCAGGAGATTTCTTGAACAACCCGGGAAGGAAAAAAAAAAAAGGAAGTTGGAACTTTCTTGGCATCCAATCAAATGTCTCAATCAAAGTTTCACAAAGAAAGCAATGAAGAAGAACAAAGCCAAAACAAATACAAATTCCTGGTACAATGAATTCTGAATTAGTTTCATTGTGAGGAAAATTGTTGTTTATTAAAATAGAAAAATAAATTGTAAATAAATGAAGATAGCTAAACATAGACCATGTCGTTTCGTGTACCCAAAAGAAGTCTGCATAACAAGAATTAAAATGATCAAGTCAAACTTATCTGAGGGTACTCAATTTTGACTTGTGGTTTCCTAGTATGCTTTTGAGCTTTTGTTAAACATGATTTTTGACACTAGTTATTTATTTTATTTTACTTTTTTCATAACCGTGGATGTTCAAAATAGTTTCGAGCATGTTAATTTAATCAGTAAAACTTTGCAAATTAATGATCGGATAAGGCAACAATAATATATAATGCTAGGAGAAGGCCAAATGCCCCTCTAAAATTTTGAAAAAAAATTATATATAGTAAGGTTTAAACCCCTGATTTCTTCGTCAAGAAGCAAAGCTAACAACTACTTAAAATCGAATATTGAGAGCACTGCGCATTCTTAATGCCACAGTGAAATAATCATGCCCACTTGACTATACTTTTTAGTTCCATAATTGCTCGAGGGGATTCTAACTAATGACCATTAGAGAACTCCACCTTAAATTAAACTTTGACTCTATCAACGTATTTGTACATCATTTTATTTTGTCTCTCACTCAATACGAAGGAAGCTGCTTTTAAGTTCTACTAGCTGGCCAATCACCGTATATATCGAGATAGATCGCAAGACGTTAAACCTGCTACGTAGCATGTATATTACCGATATTGAATTTAAGGCCAGCTAGTTAAGGTATTTGATTTAACCATCTGTCTGTATTGATGATTAAAGTAATGCAACACTTTAAAATCATAATCTTGTATAAAAGATAATCAATAACTACACTAATATGCCTTCTTCAATCATGTGAACAAAGAAATATTTTCCCTCTTTTTTTTTGACCTTTTTATTCTTTTAATCCTTTATCATACATAGCACATGGTAGTTAATTGAGGAAAAAATTCATCTTCAAACCTCCCTCTCTCTCTCTTTGTTCTGACTTTCTCCTTTATTCACTCATTTTAAGATTACCAAAAACTAAAAAAATAATTAATGATAGAAGAATCAATAAAAAAAAAAAGATAAAACAAAATAAACCACCATGTATCTATCTGAATAAAACATTATAGTGGCCTTCCTTCTTATCTCATGGTTACTATATATTAATCGTTGAGTGCAAGAAAATAAAGGCTTATCATTTTGTTTTTTCTTTGGATTTCTTTCTATAATCATCATCAGTAATGCTGCTCGAAGGGAAGTGAACCAAAATAAGTCAATCCATCTCATGGATAAGACATACCAAATTGAAAGAATATCCCTCTTCCTGCTTCTTGAGTGCTAGTAAGAAAAAGATAGGTCGGACTGGTTCCTATTTTTGAAAACAGTTTTTAAAAATACTGAGAATATCATTTTGATGTTATTTAAAAACTGTTTTTATTATTTAAATTCAATGTTTTTTATGTTTTCCAAAAAAAAAAAAAAACAAAACTAGGAAAAAAACATTTTTTTCTTTTTTTTGGATAATAACCTGGAAGGCTATTTACAGAAACTGCGAGAATGCCGACCGATACATAGGGTCTAAAGTTAGCGGTAGATAGCGCCGATGAAACTTTGAAGGGATTGAGAAATAGTGATCATTGGATAAACTCGAAGGCCTTAGACCAACAGAGCTAAGGTTAAAAAGTTGAACTTCTCCCCAAATTGATGCAAACAAGTCTTTATAGGAATCTAGAAAAAAATAAAATAAAATAAATTTCTCCCCAACTACATAAAACCTATTTAATCTAAAACAAACAAACATCTAGGTGAGAAGAAGAGAATTAAAAGAGTAGAAAGAGAAAAGTACATTATTTCCTTGTCTTCTTAAACTACCTTATCTCTTGGTGGGCATGGGCAATGATGACCAAAGAAAAAGGTAGTAAAGAAGTGATAAAAGAGGTTATTAAGAGTATGATTGCCTATTTTTGAGAATGGTTCGTATTTTTAAAAATTATTTTATGTTCTCAAAAATAAGAAGAATAAAAAAAACATGTATAACAAGTTTGATTCTCAGTTTTTTTGTTATGAAAAACATATAAAACACTAAATTCAAATAATAAGAACAATTTTCAAAGAACACCAAAATGGTATTCTCTGTGTTTTCAAAAACAGAAACCGAACAGACCCTAAAATTAAAGGAAATAACCCAATCTGCCCTTTTAAGGCTTGGCTCAAACGATGGAGCGCGAGGAGGCCCGGGCTTCGAAATCGAGCAAAATCATGAAACATGTCTGATTTAGTGAATAGATGTATATAAAAAAAAAGGAAATAACCCAATATATTTTGTGATTCAAATGCCTGAAAAAGGCAATAAAACCTCACTAAGACAATTCTTCTATCTACAATCCATTTTTCAACACCACGTTTTACCACAATGCTATGTACAAACCTGTTAAAAAAACAAACATTTACCTATGGAAATGAGAATGAGATTAGTTTTACAGTTGGTATTCCCATGGATTTATGCCTGTACCGATTTCTTCTGATCTATGCTGAAGCTACACGACGCCATGGAAGCCGGCTAAGTTCAAAAGGACGGCTTTGATTTGCTCAGGCAAGACCTCCAAACCCTCCTTGGATTGCTGATGCACAAAAAGGAAAATTATAGGATCAAAAACGAGTATACTGTTGAATCGTGAGCCGAATTTGGTTTTGGGTTTATGCCCGACCCGAAGGCCCGTACTTGCCCTTGTGGTGTGAACCTTTCTGCTCGGGTAATTTTATCATATCAACATATTAGGGTTTATTCTCCATTCCACTGTACTTTGTAATTATTCTCATATTTATAATGAAGTTTTCTCCTTTGCCCACGTAAAAACTTGGTGTTTTTATTTGTTTTCGTATTTTATTATTATGTCATTGATTTCAACATATACAAAAGCTCAAATCCATGGAGGTTGAGCACATAACGCCTGAAATATAGAGCAGGCAGTTATGTTTGGAGCCGCCTTGTTGAGAGCAGGTGAGTCCGTTTTGTTTACCGTTTTGAAAGCGTGGGTTTTGTTATGAAAAACTAGTCGAGAAAAAGCATGAGAATACATTTGGTTCCCTTTTTTTGTCCCAAAAAGCATGAGCATAGTAGTAAATTTAGAGCAGAACTTTCAAAAATAGGAACCGAACAAGCCCTTTATTTCCAAACATTTGAGGTATTGTTAGGTCACGATGATCCTTTCTAATGTCGGGTTTCAAAAGGAAGCTAACCTCAGCTTGGAAGGAGCATCAGACAAATCATTGAAACAGCTGATGACTGCCTGTTGAATGTCAGCCCAAGGCCATCCAAAGCTCTCATGGTGGGAGAGCAGGAGGCCGGGTTTTCGAGAACAGAACATGTGGATGTTTACCGCTCCTCCTTCTCTTTGCCTCACTTCAACCTTCAAATCCAGGAAATGATCAAAATTCTTAAGTAATTCTACTGAATATCACCTCAAATGATCGAAAAAGGCCTAAATAATAAATGGTTAGAATAGTATCATGAAAACGCATTTGATTTCGCCCAACAAATCAGAAAGAAGAGACCCTGGAAACAGAAAATTTTAGGTATTCATCAATGGGGTAATGGCAAGAAGGCTGCAATTTACAGCTCCCTTTTCTCTTTTCCTCACTTCAACCTTCAAATCCGGAAATGATCGAAATTCTTAAGTGATTCTACTGAATATCACCTCATAAAATCGAAAATGCCTCAACAAAAAAATGGTTAGAATAGTATCATGAAAACGCATTTGATTCCCCCCAACAAATCAGAAAGAAGGGATCCTTGGAACAGAAAATTTGAGGTATTTCATCAATGTGGGTAATGGCAACAAGGCTGCAATTGTTCTCAAATTAGCCAAGCAACGAAAAGCCTATGATTTTTTTTTTTTTTTTTGAAAGGAGAATAATTTTATTGATTATTGCTTGATAGATTCGATAGAAAGCAGCGTAATCAGGTCGTTAAAAGCTACAGAAGATGACGCCTTGTCCCCAGGTTAATAGCGCGATGAATCGGTTGAGTCTACGCATTTGATAATTATGATGGTATAATCTCGCCGTAACTCAAGTTCTGTAGCATATTGACTACCATGATTTGCTTTGATGTCTTTGCCTAATTGAATATATTTTACCGTCTAAATCACACACACAAGAAAGTCTTGTGACAAGGCAGCGAAAACCAAATTTTAAATGCTAAATTACTACAATACTTGTAGCCTTGAGACGACAAACAAAATGAAAAAACAAATTAAAAATCCAGATTTTATGAAATAACCACTTTATTGAGAAAAAAAAAATAGTAGAAAGAGACGTAAGTGGATGATTTCAGACCAAGAATAACCAAATCAATCACCCCTCATTCCTTAAGGAAAAGGGGCTAGAAAGAACACGATGAGAGAAAGTGAGAGGCGGTTAGGGTTCAAATTCCCCCCCTTTAAAGTTGTTGTAAAACCAACAAAAAGCTCCAAGATATCCAAGCAGAACCCGGTATGATTCACAAAGCCAAAAAAACACAGTTTATGAAGGAAGGAATATGAAAATTACCCTTGCAGGCTGGCTATTAGGACTTGGCAATAAGCCTGGTCCGATTTCCTCCCTAACAATTCCAGGCAAGGTCGGAATAGTCGGCGTCAATGGCTGGAAACTTGAAGTAGGCTGCAACAAAGATTGAGGTGTGATAGACTCCAGTTCATTCTGGAGATCATTTATCCTCTGAAGTAACTCCTTCAAGTATTCAATAGCATCCGCCAGAATCGAGGCTCTATCCATCTATCAAAACAAGAACATTAAAACAAATAATACTAAATATCTTCCCAAAACATCCAATTATGCAGCATAATGACGGATTATCAATCTGTTCTTGGTCAGTTTTCATCAATCTTATCATCCTTTTTATCAAACAACTTTTCAAGAACTAGTAATTTTCGGGTTTTCTAATGTTTTTCATCCAACGTAAGTAACTCCTTTAATTACTCAATAGAAGATCTATCCATCTATCGAAACAAGAACATTAAAACAAATAATACTAAATATCTTCCCAAAACATCTAATTATGCAACATAAGGATGGATTATCATTCTGTTCTTGGTCAGTTTTCATCCATCTTATCATGATCTCTCACAAACAAATCTTCAAGAACTAGTAATTTTTTTGGGTTTTCTTAGTTTTTCATCCCATTTTTTTTTCTCTGTTTTGAATTACAATCTTACAAAGAGGCTTCCAATAGTAGATTAAAGGTTTGTGCGGAAAAAATTGGAGAATTCTCAGGTGTAGTTTCTGAGGGCCTTTGAGGCAAGTAGGAAACAGGATTCTCGAGAAAGGAGAGGGACCCAGAAAATAAAATTGAGTAGATGCAACTAACTTTGTATGAGGTAGAGATATTTTTAAAAGGAAACAAAAAATTTCAGATAAACTGAGGCCCACATCCAAGCAAACCCCACACTGAAATTCACCAGAAAATTCTCACCTTGCTGATCTTCGGAACAACAGACCTCAGCATGTAGAGCCTATCGTTCAGCTTCTTTCTCCGGCGCCGCTCCGCCTTCAAATTCTTCGCCGGCAGCCCCTTTTTCTTCCCTTTTCGATCTCCTCCGATGGAAGATCCGTTCAAATTTGAGTTGTCTCCACCATCATTTGCAGTCTCCTCCACTTTGTAATCCTCAATGGCCTCATCGGAATCGTACATCAAACCTGACCGAGCAATGCTGGCTTCGTCCATGTCATCCTCATCATTGCTCTTGTCCTTTTTCATCTTCTCCATTTTTCCTTCCACCACTGGCCTCTTACCCATATCTTCTCAGCGACACTCACGGAATCCTCACCTCATGGCAGGGAACTACATAATTCCCCGGTTTTTCTGTCATATTTCGCCGGAGATTCGCTCTCTTCTGGAACAGCGTCGGCTGAGACCCAACAGAAGGCAAGTTCTCGAGCGGTTTCAACGCCTTACACCTGTCCACAGACAGAGAACTCCCCACCAAGCCTCGAGCCCGGTGGGTTAAACCCACCAGCGGCCGGACTCCCGCCGTTTCCCCGCAAATGGGTTACCAAACTGCGGGTGAGCTTTGATTCGAAGCACCCATCAGGGGCGGCGAAGCTAAATCGTTGAAACCCATCAAAGAACTCGAGCTCGGAGCATGAATTTCGGGTATCGTCTCAAGAAACCCCGAGTCAGACACCAAATCGAAAGAGCCATCAAATGGGTACCCACAAATCATCGAGGACAAGCAAGATTTGCCCTGAAAGACCGGTTCCAGCGCAAACGCCGCCGCCGGCAGGCACGACGAGCAGTCCATCGGATGCAACAGTGAATTCACCGCCCCGTTCTGACTCTGAGACACTAAATTCCCTTTCATTTCACCGCCGCTCAGCAACCACTCCTCCTCAACAATGGCCTTCAACGCAGACACCGAACTCATCCTCTCACCACCACCGCAGCCGCCGCCGACGCCGCCGGCATCACCAACCCTGTCGTCGTTGCCGTTCTTCGACCACGAAACTGTGTCGTTCCGCGTCCAAGCGACGTCGTTCGACCTCGGTAACATCCTTTTTCTCAGAGAAAAAGAGAGAGGAGAGTTACAGAGGGATTGATGATGGCATTGAACGTTACACTCTTGAGGTGGATCCGTCTGCGTGCTTCCCCCATCATATCCCCATCTTACACCTCGCCTTTTGGTAGTTCTGGAGTTTCCACCCAAATTACCAAAATACCCTTCCCAAACAGCTCTAGACCCTTGTTTTCTTTCCTCTATTTCATGGGTTGTATTGGTATTCCAGTTGCCGGTTTTAAAATCCCATACTCTAGTGTGAACTGTTGTCTGTGAACTGTGCAATTAGTTTCTAGTCTTCGAAGAACTTCCTAACTATATTAAAAAATATTAAAATTAACAAATAACAATTTAAAATAATAAGAAAAATACCGATTTAAATACTAAACTTTCAAGACCTTATCATTATATCCTGAATTAAAAATATATTTTTAAATATATGTATTTTATTTTAATGATATTTCTATGGATATTTTTAACCATCTTGAAAAGTGAAAATAATTTAAAATTTTAGGTTTGAAAAATAAATTTTAATTTTAAAATTAAAATTAATAATTTTCATGTTTTTAAATTAAATTAATATCTTTAAAAATATGAATTTACTATATTTAAAATGGTATTTAATTAACAAAAAAAATAAAATTTAAGTTCAACAAATTGAATGAAATTATTTAGTTTTGAAAGACAAATTGTTTTATGAATTAAATAAATTTTAATCAAAATTTAAATTTTAATATCAATAATCTTAAAATTCATAATTAAAACTGTTCAACAAAATTTTATAAAAAATTAAAGGCTATTTTTATGTTAATTTTCTAAAAGTTTTAGTCAAATTTGTCAAAGTTATTAACTCATTTTCTAAAAATAAATCTAATTATTTTAAATCAAAAATTAAATTTTAGAATTTAATTAAATAGTGGTGATTTTTTGAATTAAAAAGAAATAAATTTAAATTTGAGTTATTAATTTAAAATGACTTTAAATGTGTTTAATACTATGCTTAAAATTGTATTAAAAATTAAATAAAAATATTGAACAAGAATTTTGAAACAAATTTTCAATTTTGAATATTAAAAAAATATTATTTAGTTTTTTTATTACAAATTTTATAAATGTGTTTAAATTATTAATTTAAAGATTACTTATTTTAATTAAAATTTATTTTTAATTATAAAATCAAATTGTCTTTCAAAAACTAATAATTCAATGTAATTGTATACTTAAAATTCATTTTTATTTAATTACGCGTTCATTTAATTTAGAATATAAATTCATATTTTATATAATTTTAATTCATTTAAAAAACTTGAAAATTATTACTTTTAAGGAATTTTTAAAAATAAAATTCACTTTCCTAAAACCTAAAAAATTCAAATTTATTTTCTCTTCATAATATGAATTTATTTTCTCATGTATCCTAGGATATAAGTGTCATTTCAAATCAGTATATATTTAAAATAAAAATTTTTTAGTTCATGATATAAATGACAGAGTCACAGAAGTAGATTTAAATTGTTATTTTCCCAATAATAAAATAGGTCATCAAATATTTAAAATATTTATACAATATAGCTTAATCATTTGTCTCTCACTTGATTCGTGTAGATCTCTGGTATGTTACGTGAAATTCGATTTTTACCCGTTCTTGTGGTTAATTCGAAATTTCGGTGTGATTGATGCGTATGGTATGGTTTAAAGCGTATTTCGTATCTGCGACTACAATTAATGACTTGTAGTAACCAAACAAAATATATAATCTATTTAATAAAGTAGGTCATATAAAAATTTATGTTTTGAAGTAAAAAAAAAATATTTTGGTTTTTTTGTCGAGCCATGAGGTTTCATGAGCGGGCTCATGCACACACGAAAATGTTATTTTAAGTGTCTGGCATCAGCCCAATCGATTCTCTGGTCGAGATGAATCGTGAAGGCGATAAGGTGCGCGTGCTGTATTTCGTTCGAGCAGGCATGAGGCTATAGACGAGTTGGTTGATGAATGAAACAAAGGTGATTTAATTAAATAAAATTTGAAGCAAATTTTGAAAATTTGATCTTTTCATCTATTTTTAGCTTTATTTTAGCAAAATACTATTCTCCAAAGCCGCCATTTCTTTTAAGATATAATGTAAATCATAAAATAAGAATACATTATTTTGTCAAGAAACAAGATTATTTTCAGAAAAAATAAGAAATGTTAGATTCATATGATTATTTGATATCTTGTAATAAAATATTTTATGAAATAAATCGGGTTAATATAAATGTGTGTATATATATATATATATATATATATATATATATATATATATATATATATATATATATATATATATATATATATATATATATATATATATATATCAATATTCTTGATTTATATACAATAATAAGATATTTAATGTTTAATTGATAAACTTGTATTGTAAAACAAAAAATCGATATAATAACTAGTAATTATATTTTAATGGTTTAGATATAATTTTTTCAAAAATAAACAATTGCCACAATCGATTCAATAACGTAGATCAACGGATATTGTATTTATATAATAATTTTCAACGGGAAAAAATATACTTTGTTAATAAAATAATGATAAAAAAAAAAAATTATTTTCACTTAGCAAGCATTGGAAATAGAATCATGTGAAGGGAAAAAACAGTACAATATTCAATCAATCAAATAACTATTATAAATCAAAATCACTACCCATTTATTTATTTCTTAATTTTGTATTTAATCTCTTAATCATAATCAAATTTAAAAATGGAAATTTAGAATATTTGATTTTCAATAACAATAAATTTTATTTCTTTTTTTAATATTTGTATCAACATACAATATCATTTTAAAATTAATTATTTTTAACTGAAAAATGTAATACCAATAAATTATGCTATCTCTGAACTAGATTAAAATATTTATTCATAAAAAAACAATAATTGAATGAAAAAATATTCATCAATCATAAAATAATAATTTTAAACTTGAAATGTAATTATGTATTAATAATAAAACAATAATTTTAAATTTGACATGGTGCCTTTATTCATTTTCATCACTAATTGTTCTCCTTAGTGTTCTTACTTATTTTCTAAACTTAAAATACTTCAAATTTATTATTGAAAAATGACATATCTTTATTGAAATAATTTTTTGAATTTAAAAATAGCTTTAAAAACTTTGATTTTTGCCTCTCAGAGTGGGTACCATGGGCAAAGTTAGATTCCTAGCCAATCGGCCGACCCAGGGCTGATGGGACAGGACCACAAGCGGTAGGCGGGGCCGAGTGAATAGGCCGGGAACGCCTAGGCCTCTCTTATCTGGAACCTCTTTTCCGTGCGCGCGTTGCCGGATGCCCAATGGATCTTTATTCGTCGGCGACTTTGCAAACAAAGCGCCAAGCGGCTCTGTGATATAAGTATATGTTATAGAGAATCGGTCGTGCGCCGGCCAGACAGGAAGGCGTTCCCAGCGGCTGTTCGGAAAGCGATTCGTAAAAAAACAGTCGTCGTTAAAAATAAGAGCCACATTCCCTTACCTTTATGGGAAAAAATTGTTTACTCTCCAGGAAATGTGGATCCCCTTTCTCATAATAAAGATAAAAGAATCGCTGTAAATTCTGACGATTTCCCCGATTGAGATACTTCTGATTCGGCCCGAGCTTGTCTTTAAAAAAAACTAAGCTTTCTTAGTCGGAGCAGTGCGTTTCGTCGATAAATGCTTAACATTTGCGAGGTTCTGTGCATTTGGTGGTAGTGGTCTGACGATCATGGCTACGAATTTGAACTAAATCTCAGCTATTGTAAGCGTTGATTGTGCAAGAGTGATCTTTCGAATAAGGCCCCCTCCTTACTATCAGTTTATCAATCTTTGTTTTTTTCATCTTATAAACTTATATATATATAAATAATTTTAAAGAATATTTAAATCTAGTATAAATAATGACGGAGCCAAGAAATGACTTATCGAGAATATCACTTAAAAAGCACTATAACATAATGGTATCAACTTAAATATAAAGGGATTATATGGGCAAATATTCGATTTCCCCTATTAAAACAAAATTCGAAAAACCGTAACCAAACCGACCCATAGTTTTTTTTTCCCTAGAATTGTTTACAAAGAAATTGACCAAACATGACCTAAATTTCAATATGACACCAAAATTCTAAAATTAATATATTTTTTTTCTTTTAGAAAAATAAAACCCGTGACCTCACTTATAATTCCCTAGTTGTAGGGACACTACATTTATACATCATACATCATATATTATATATACTTAGAAGTCCAGAGTTTAGGGGAATCTGCTCAGGAATTTGGTCATAATAAGGAAAGAAAGTAAAATTGGATTGGAGGTTACCATACTTTATGTAAAAGAAGAATAAATTTGACCATGCCCAAAGGGCTATAGGTCAAGTTTCCCGTGATTTTTCTCAATGGATCACCGCCTACCGTTTATGTCTGAAATAAAATCGCCACATTACGTTTGTTCTTTGCGTCCGAATTTATTAAGATAGCGAGGACAGTAATTTTTAGTCATTAGCATCAGGAATTTGGTAAGGTGATATGATACGACAACGACAATAGACCCGATACGATTTTCTGGTTGGGTTGAGTATAATCGTGTTTGAGTCGTATTCGTGTTGATCCCATATAGCTTTTAATAAATGGAATTAAATGTCATTGTATACTATAATTGATCTGAATTGAAATATTTAATTATATTATATTAATTAATTAACTTTATTTATTAAGTGTTTTGTATTAAATATGGATTATTAATTATAATTTCTATTAATTTAAATAATAAAATTAATAAATATGTTAAATTTGAGTTATTTGTGTTAACGTCGCGAATGATTAGTATAATTTTATTATTTTAAATAATCGAATTAAATGGTCGTATTCGTGTTGGCCTGCTGTCTGAATAATAAATGAGTTGGGTTGGGTTAACGAATGTTGACACGTTGTGTCGTGTCGGGTTTGGGTTGACGAATATTGGCTGATCCGTCGTTGACCTGACACGAGCCACGACCCATGAAAAGAATTGTCACCCCTAATTCTTGACCTAAAATCACCAATCTACATCTATTATTCTACCATATTTTTTACTTTATTTTTTTATATTTTTATCATCGTTTTGTGCGACGTATTTTTGTTATCGTCTTTGTACTATGGTTTGTATACGTCTTATTACAGATTGGTTTAAATCGTTTAGTTGATCTTTATGATATGTGGGTGATTCAAAAGATAAAATAGATTCGATCAAATACATCAAGTCAAATTATGGCCGTCAATATATTATAAAACTGAATTCATATGTATTACAGTCATCATATAATTATTAAATATATAGATTTTAAACCAATTCATTGTAATATTAACTTAGATATTGCGTAATTCCTTAGGCCCTGTTTAGTAGGTAGAAAATTTTCACATTATACATTATTTAAGCGAAATAGCGTGCTTTAATTGCAGAGTGAACAGCAATTTTGGCAAAAAAATGAATTCACTTGTTTCAGCATTTTATATGAATCGGCATTATGTCTTTGTTTTCTTGTTTGGTCATCGAAAACACGGGATTATAATTTATTTATTAACTTTTCTTAAGCTTTTCGTCTTGAAACGATTTTTCTCTCATTGAACCACGAAAACAGCAGGGTGTGAATAATAGCATAATTTTAAGCAGCATTTTAAATTGTTTCATTAACTTAATTTTCAAGAAAATGGTTTCTAAGCGGTTTACTAGCATTAACATTTTATTACGATTGATACGAAGCGTATTTTAAAATGAAAGCTAAAATTATAATACGTGAAAATTTTCGTATTAAAATTTTGGATATAGTTAAAAATTTGTGTGAATTAAACGGGACATAGATTTTTAGAATTGATTGTTGTTTTATATTATATATATTATTAGTTTAAATCAATAAAATTATTATCTTTAAAAAAAAAAATCCCTCTATTCTTTAAAAAAAATAAAATAATAAAATTAAAGCCTTCTACCCCTTATCTTTGTCTACTTCCCTTCCTTCTTATTTCATATCTTTCATGGTTCCTTTAAACTGAAGCAAATAACGAGTTTTGTGGAGTTTAATGTCAAAATAGTTCAAATCCCAAAAAAATAATATATAGATTGATTTTTGTTAAAATAATCATCAAATTAAGGTGTCGTTTGTTTTTTTTACTTAATATTTAATATAACTTTTTTTTAACTTAATATTGAATAGTATTTAATAATTTTTAAGATGTTTGCTTGTTTTTTAATATTTGACACGAGTAGAGATAACAATTGGGATTTATTATATTTGCCCTACTTCTCATCCTAATTCTTTAATGGATTTAGCTGATGAATCTAAAATCTGTCCTTTAATAAGTTTAGGTTTATTTTCTTAAATATGAGACGAGTTCGACTAGCCTGTGTATTGTTACTCCCGCCTCTACTTCTCGATTATATTTTAAAAATATTTTTATTATTTTATTTTATACTTTAATATAAATAATAATAATAATAAGAATTAGATTGTTTTTAAAAAAATAATTTATAAAAATTATTTTTATTTTTTATGAAGTATATTAATCTTAATATAATAAAAATAAAAAGGTAAATATAAAAAAAATAAAAAATAAAAAATAAAAACAAAATTAAAATATTAATGGGGTGGGTTTGAGAATTTTCTTATCCTGAACCCTATCCCTGCGACCTTTAAACGATACAAGTATTTAGAATCAAAAATAAATGCTCGGCCTGATGGGACCACACTCTGCCTCAAACCCTCTTGCATGATCCCTAATAACGAGCCATAAACTCTTTCCTCATAAGTAAATGATGAAGTTTTTTTATTTCGCGAAAAAATACTTTTTCTCATCAAAAAGCCAAATATTTTCACTTTTATATTCATAACTCTATTTAAAATTTCAGAATAAGTCATAAAAATTTTAAAAAACAAATAAAATTTTAATGCTAAAAGCCTATTTACAAGATGTCAAAAACAACAACCTCTTGGCCTTTTTGATTGAACGACACGTGTTTTAAAAACTGTATTCATCCATTGTGGTTTGGAATATTAATCTTAAAATTACATTAATCAATTACAGTTTTAGGTTGATTTTTAGAACCATGTTTATTGATTGCAGTTTTAAGGTTAATTTTTAAAACCATAATTGATGAGTGCGGTTTTCAAAACACGTAGATGTCTAGTTAGATTAAAAAATTACTAGTTTGATGATTATTTTGGAGAGAAATCTATTCATGTTTTTTTAGATTTGAAACTCTAGTTTTGTGTGCTAATTTACATAATTTTAGAGTGTTTTTTTAGTTGCTAAGAGATATTAATTTGAGCCCCATACGCCATTAGATTACTGACACACAAGTGTTGTGCTGGACATCCCATCCGTTATAAAAAAAAAAATAGATATTAGATATTTACTTTATTTTATCTCGAAAGCGCAGTTTGTTTTTTTTTCACTTGCAATGACTTATCAAGTAAATTTTTTTAAAAGTTATGGATTAAAAGTTTAAAATATTTCGCTTTATATTTAAAAGTCATTTTTCACCAAAATTAAGAAAACTTTATCATCGACTCAACAAAAGCAAAGTGCTATAACACTCTACTAGGATGACAAAATGAGGCTTTGAATTTACGCACTATCCCGAATTCGACCTGCTTATTTTTTCAATTCTCAAATTTGTCCCATTTAAAAATTAAATTCAGGCTCTGATAGTAGTACTCTCAAACCCATCTAGTTTATATTTGATTTTTGTTTTTACTTTTTATTTTTAATTTTTTTATATTTACCTTTATTTTTATTATATTAAATATAAAAATAAAAATATTTAAATATATCTAAGTGTATGGAGTAACAATACCTAAACCCGCCCCGAATTTGTCTTGGATTTGAGAAAATAAATTCAAACCCGCTAAAAACCCCATTACAGTTAAACCAAACCCATCTCATTAAGAGTGAGGTGGGGCGAATCTCGAAATAATCCAGTCTACTGTCATCTCTACTACTACTCAATGTTAAAAAAACAACAATCTAATACTTAACGGCTTATTGGGTACTATTCAAGATTAAACTCAAAAAAGCTTATATATTCAAAGATTAAGTAAAAACAAACACCACTCTAACAAATAGATTTTGAAAAATAAATAATGTATTTCTTATATTCATAGTATTAATTTGAGCATCAAACGTAATTTAGAACAAACCATCGAACATATATGTGAGATGTTTAAGGTATTTCTTAACTTAATCGATAGTCTCTGGGCTTTAAGCCCTATAATGTAATCTTTTGTATTTCATGGTAAATATTTACTATTTTTATGGTCTCTCTTCCGATTCATATGAGGATCACTCTGTCAGGGGTATAGTTTAAAGGCGACTCAGTGGTGTGTATGGTATTGCCTAAATACAACTGCACGCTGGCCTAACAAAAAAAAAAACGTGAATTTGATAGAATATAAGAAATTAGGGGTAGTAAAGTAGAAAATTTTGTAATATAGGCATGGAAATTTCCTATGTCATTCATAGGGTATCATATCTTTATTTTAGTATTGTGAAATGAGAAAGAATTATAGTAAGTTTCCTTAATTTGATTTTTAAAATGGATAACATTTATAAGATAAAACAAATCATTACATGTGCTATAATCAATAACCCGTTAACCTAGCGTATAAGGCATATTTATTTGTTTATCCATTATAGTGAATATTCTACCAGTATATATAATCATGATTACAAATAGAAACAAAAATAAATCAAATTATTTATTAATATTAAATTGATGATTTTTTTTTTTAATTTTAAATAATTGATTGAAGTAGCTATGTGATATGTGTAATGTATGGTATCACAGTTAGTTACATACGAGAATCATCATGCTCAAAGATAAAGAATCATTATTTTAATTGCTTATTTTCAAAATAAAGTTGGACTTTATAGGATTGAATTCCTATTCTTATATTATTATAAAATTTGATTAAATTAGAAGTAATTTTATGTATCAATTAAAATCTATTAGAGGGGTCATGATAATTTAACTATATTGCCTCGAGTTCGGAGTTTTTAGAGAATATAACTATTCTCAGAGTAGAATTTTTACTAAAATTATGGTCTATCTCTGGCTAGAGGTAACTTTGGTTTCCTACCATTGGGCTAGCCTACTTACTTGAAATTAGGGCTGAAGCTCGATATATTTGCCGCTCAAAAAATTGGGCTAATTTTAATTTGTCGACCTACCCAACCTGTTTTGTCCGTCGAATCATTACATCTAATCTCATGCAGGATTGTTTCATATAAGATAATTTAAAAATGACATTTCTCGAGCGCATGACTTCAAGAACTTTACTACATAAAAATCCATGATATGGGATTATTTTTAATATTTTAAAAAAATAATTTTATATCTAATTATTTGATTTAATTAATTGTAAAAATAAATTATTTGAAAACAATTAAAATCATTCTCAATACATTCCTTCAAAAATCGTATTTAAAAAAAAAAACAGAAAAAAAAAAAACATTTTCGCGGTTCTCAAAAGTTGATGTTTTTTTGTTCCACGAAAAACCGTTCGGATGGGAAAATTTTCCAAAACGCGACGTTGGGATGGGGACTGCTCGGATGCTTCAATCGCTTCTCCGATACCGATTGAATTTTCCAAGCCACGAAATTTAATCGATTCGGAATTGAAAATCGATGCGTTTTCACGTTCAATTCATCAGAATTATTTTTAAACTGAATTCAACGATGAACCAAACTAAAAATCGAATATATATCTGCAGAATCAATGGCGGGTCTTCCTCTACCGCCTCCAAACCGTCCCCAATTATCCACCGGCGATCAGATTTCATCTTCAAACTCTGCAAAATTCGCTCAAATTCCTTCATGGGTATCGCTGAAACGCAGTTCTTCTGCTGTCAAAACCGAGAAAACCCAACAAGGGAAGCTCGAGAATTTACATTTGGTTTCACTTTCCAAACAAGGGAAGCTCAAGGAAGCGCATGATTTCCTCAAAGAAATGGATGATGCCGGCGTTTCTGTCACCCTACACTCGTATCAATGCCTCTTTGAAACGTGTGGGAAGTTGCGATCTTTAGCTGATGCAAGGTCGATTCATGATCGGCTTCGAAGAACATCGAAGAACCCATCAGGGTCTCTCGAGAATAGTCTTCTGAGAATGTACTGCGATTGTGGGAGTTTCACAGATGCACAGAAGGTGTTCGATGAAATGCTTCTCAAAAACTTGGTGTCTTGGGTTATAATCATATCTGCCTATGCCCGGAATGGAGAATTAAGCAAAGCTATTAAGCTGTTTTCCGATATGCAGGCATCAGGAATTAGACCGAATTCCGCTGTCTATATAAGCCTTTTGCAGTCTTGCTTAGATCCTCCATTTCTAGAGCTTGCAAACATATATTCCCATTTAATTAGATCTCAATTGAATTCCAATACCACACTGGAAACAGCAATATGCAACATGTATGTAAAGTGTGGGTGGTTAGAAGGGGCCAAGCTTGTTTTTGATGGAATGAATGATCAGAATGCTGTGCTTGGATCATTGATGGTGGATACACTCAAGCCAAGAATGGGAGATTGTTTTGAAACTGTTTGCCTGAATGGTAATGGAAGGCGTTTAACTGGATGAGTTCGTATTCCTACCGGTTCAAGGCGTGCTGTGAGTTGGGGGACTGGGACATGGGGAGGCAGATTCATAGTCTCATTGTTAAACTTGGGCTTGAATCAGATGTTCCAGTTGGTACTCCTCTTGTGGACTTCTATGCCAAATGTGGGAACATAAACTCTGCTTGTCAATCTTTTGGGAGGATATCTGAGCCAAATGATGTTTCTCATGGAGTGCTCTAACTTCGGTTTTTCCCAGTCTGGTAGGTTGGAGGATTGTATCAAGATCTTTGCATCTTTGAAGGGTAAAGGTATGGATTTAAATTCTTTCACATACACTAGTGTTTTTCAAGCCTGTGCGGCGCTAGCAGACTTCAACATGGGCAGCCAAGCTCATGGTGATGCGATAAAAAGAGGTCTTGTTTCATATTTATATGGAGAGAGTGCTATGGTTACTATGTACTCAAAATGTGGAAGATTAGACTATGCTCGTCGGGCTTTTGAATCGATTTTTGATGAGCCTGATAAGCCAGCGCTGGACTGCTATCATTTCGGGTTATGCTTATCATGGCAATGCTGCAGAAGCTCTAGGACTTTTCAGGAGGATGCAGAGTTATGGCGTTAGACCAAACTCAGTAACCTTCATAGCGGTTCTAACTTCTTGTAGCCATTCGGGTTTAGTTGCAGAGGCCAAGGAGTACCTGGACTCAATGAGCAGGTACTATGGCGTAGATCCAACGATCGATCACTATGATTGTATGATTGATGCATACTCTCGCGCTGGCCTGCTCCAGGATGCGCTTGAATTGATTACCAGTATGCCATTAAAACCCGACGCCATGAGCTGGAAAAGCTTACTGGGCGGGTGCTGGGCTCATCGCGACCTCAAGCTTGGAAAGATCGCAGGTGAAAACCTCTTCAGGTTGAACCCAGATGATACTGCTGGCTACATTCTCCTGTTCAACTTGTATTCTGCATTTGGAGAATGGGAAGAAGCAGCTCGTGTTCGGAAACTAATGGCGGAACAAGATTTGAAGAAGGAGATCAGCTGCAGCTGGATTTCAGTGAAAGGTAAAGTAAACCGGGTTTGTTGTTGGTGATAGGCATCATCAGCACTGGAAGGATCTTACCTAAAGCTAAAGGAATTCTAAGAATGTTCGGCTTTTGGACAGCCAGGTAGAGTCGGATTCTGGAGGAGAAGATGAATTTTCCGATTCTGGCCTGAGGAAGGAGCAGCTGCTTGATCACAGTGAGAAACTGGCTATTGCATTTGGGCTGATATCTACAGATGAAAACACACCCATTATGGTTTTCAAGAATCTCCGGGCTTGCACAGACTGTCATGAATTTGGGAAGAAGGTGTCGATGGTATTATGACGATTTAGATTGTGGTTAGAGATTCCACCAGATTCCATCACTTCGAATCTGGGAAATGCTCTTGCAATGACTACTGGTGAATTCCTCTGGAATTGAAACCATTTTGGTTGTGATTTTAGGGAATTCTAAGGGTCGGTTTGGTTCTTGTTTTTAAAAATTGTTCTTGGTTAATAGTTTTGGAAACATCGAAACACTAAAATTCATAGTTTCCTAATTTAGCCATTTCTATTACTCCGTGTTTTTATAACAAAGATCACCATATCTTCAAGGCCTCGAGGCTTCCACAAGCAAGAATGACTACTTCCGCATCGAAGTCATTTAAGATCATGGTTTAAACACGAAAACCTCTAAGAACTGGTGGGCGTTCTCTAACTAAGCTGCAATGCAAGGACATGGCAGCCTCAATAAGTCCAAACTAGGGTTAGAGCTGACGTGGAACACAAGTTAGTTCTGAAGCCTTGGAGGTCAAGGTACTTGGGGAACAAGGTACCGATGGGCCTAGGATCGTTTTTAAAAGTGGATAAATATAAAATCAAGAAGATCCGATCAACTAATCTATCGAACTAGAATTATAAATAAAACTGTTTATTCTAAAGAGGATTCCTGGGCAAAGAAGTTTCCTTTATTCCGCCGAGATAAATGAAAAGGTGTTCAATAAAATAGAGAAGGTAATGTTGGAGTCATTTTAGGACAATGATCCAACTTTATCTAGACTTCCAAGACTGAATTTCAAGTGCTATAAATTCATGGCTTTGAAAGTTGCTCTTCACAAATTTGAGTACTAGAGCTTCAGGAAGAACAAGTGAAGTCCAAACATGCTAAAGGACTACGGAGTGCAGATACTCGGTTGACATATTACACGTTAAAAGCCTTTCACTTTGGGTGAAAATGATGTTTTGAATTTCTTCATCTTATATATGTAATGTTGATATGAGTGCAAGTGATGCCATAGCAAGGGGTGGGAATGAAGGGAGTTTTATTCTAAATTCCACCTGTAGTTAGATTAGGTTTACATGGGTCACGACAAAGAGTGAGAGTCTCAGATCATATTGCAATTAATTTGCATTCGAATCATATCAGCTTAATCTTTGCATTTGAGTGCAGCCTAACCATGTGAAATATTATGTGTGCTTTTATTTTTATATAAATATTTTATATATACTTAAAGAGTTCAAACTCATGACACAGAAGTTTGAACTGTAACAGAGTCCTAACATCATCAATAACTATCACTACAACAATTGACACCTACTCCACTGGAAAACGTGAGGTAATATAAACAACTCACGGTAATGAATCACTACTAATACCGACAACTATATTTCAGAGGTTATTGCATGCAGGTAAATAAATTAATGACGGAAAATCAACCCAGAGGGTAAATTACCTACCACGGAAATCTGCTACTTCAGAATTGTGGGAAAAGTGGTAGTAAAGTCGGCGGTAAATCTACAAATGTACGCAATACCAACAAAATTCCGCAGAGGCATATGTCACTTCCACGCCTAAAGTCCACGGTATTTTTTAGTTTACCAAAAATCAAGAAAATATGCATCTGCATTTCAACCTGCACTTAATTTAAAACAATGAGGATCCACTTCAAACAACAATGACTAATGTTGGAGTGAACTGAAATATTATATATATCATTCATCAACTCATATATTAATTGGTAAAATAAAGTACATATATATATATATATATATATATATATCGTTGTAAAATAAAATAATTAATTTTAATTCTTTGATATATTAGGTTTTAAACATTAAAACTATTTCATTTTATAAAATTTAAAATATTATTTATAATTACACTTATATTTAATAATATCATACAAAGATAAATATTTCAAAAAGTATCAAGATAAATTTACCTACCTAACACTTCCGCCGGTAATGTTCCGTGATATTCCGCTGGTAAATGGAAAATTACCCATTTAACACTTCCACGGTAATTTTTCGTGAGGTATTCTCGGTTTGGTGAATGGAAAATTACTCATAACACTTCGTCTGCAATTTTCCGTGGTGATTCCGCTTCAGAATGGTACTAAAAAGTTGGCGCTCTACATAATAAGGAAATTACCTTACTTAACACTCCGCTTGCACTGCAGATTCATTCCAGAAACTGTGACCTAAAAGTCAGCGCCTATATATAATACGAAAATTGGCTCCGCTGGAACACTTCCGCCGGTAATTTCCCGTGAGGCATTCCGGCTTCAGAAATGGTAGCAAAAATGGAAAAATAATACGCTTGTCTGGCCGATATTACTGCAATTACCAATGCACTTAATCCGTCGGTAATTTTTGTCGGTAAACTGTGAATTTCTTGTAATGTATGTTTAAGAACAGATAATTATATATGTCAATATTTATTTCTGCTATAAATATAGAGTGATTTTAGGAAAGGGAGCTTGTAGGCCTCTTTATTGGCTATTCCCCTAATAGGCCTTGCGTTACCTAGATTTTGGACACTTTATAGAGTTAACTAGCTTTGTGCGATGACTTTTTTCAAATACTTTTGTCTTAAGTTACCAAATGTCATTAAAATCTTGTTTCCATTCCGGAAAGATAACATGGTTAGTTTTAAAGGTTATCTCTTGTAAAATACCTTACTAATAGTTCCCGACAAATAACACAGGCTCCCACGTTTGTGTTTTTCGATAACATTTATACTGCTAAATCGAATTATTATAAACATTATTGCAGTTTATCTCAACCTCAAAGTGCAGCAGGTTTATTCCGTCAATTCGCATCAGCATACAACAAAATAAGCTATATTTATAATAAGAGGTTGTCATATCTTATATTTGATAGTGAGAAAAAGCCGATACTATATAAATACGTACTCGCATCTAATAAGTGTTTTAAAGCTTTAAAGACTCTTTGATTATAAAACGAATAATATCTGTATGATTGGATTGAATCATTACACATAGGTCTAACTTTGTTTTGTATTTTTACAAGATTTTTTGACAGAAAAATTAGCCTTTCTTAGGCACCTTCCTTCTCAATACACATGTCCAATAGCTACTTTATTTAATCCATTTTATTTTATAATCATAAATTTATCTAATTATTAATTAATTAATATTCAAAATGGAAATCTATTTTTATTTTTTTCTATTTTTATGTTTATAATTAGAAGATTGTACAGTGGAGGAGCTATATTTTGTCTCTTTTTTTCTCAGTGATTTAGAATAGTGTAATTTGCATTTCAGTATTTAGATAATATTGGTATTGGTATAGGCTTTGTTTGGGGTTGCAAATTAAAAAATGCTGTATTTATAAACGCGCTTAACAAACGCTACAAACAGCCAGATACGTTTTGCAAAAGTATCAGAATGAGTAATTAATGCTATACGTTTGGTAAACCCGTGATTAGTTGGTGATTCAAATATAAAATTACCAAAAGGGATAGTTATTCATACATGTATCTTCCTTTTGATGTTAATGTTAATAATTTTAAACTAATGTTGTTAATACAATAACGATAATAAAAATAATAATAATAGTGATGACCAAAAAATTCATTATAATATTCAATACTTAAATAATTAAAAAATATAAAATTGTTAATTTCACAATCCAATATTTGCAATTATAACAAAAAACAAATAATTTTAAGATCCATTTCTTTGACTTATCAAACTCAAGCAACTGAGATAACGAATTTATCAATTTCCTCTTTACTGTTCACCAACATACACGTAGGCTCACTTCCATCTCGAGAACTTAAAAAGACATCAAGTATGACAACATCTTGGACGCTGATCGAATTTATGAAAATTATAATCATTCGATTTTATTCAACGTAATTGTGTAATTATGTATATGTAAAAGTTTAAATTTTTATATTTGGTTCATCAGGAATATAAATTTATTCGGCGTTATTTTGTCCAAATAAAATAAAAACTGCGGACGCGCAATTTAATTTTTTTGTCGCTGAGAAAAGCAAGTCTTACTCGCTTTATAAAATCAGCTTTTTAAAATCAAATCATGATTTACCACCATAGATTTTTTAAACTAACCAAACATTACCTCAACGTAATTTTAATCGCAACCCCAAACAAAGTCATATTCTTTTTATTAGAATCCGGTTTTATAGGAACAAAAATGATCAAAAGGGTCAGAGTTGTCATATATAATCGGGAGTTCCTATCATAATGTAATGACTCATTTAACAAGGTATCAACGCGAAATACTAGTTTGCCTATTATTATTTAGATAATGGCCTACTTCTTCACATCCATCGTAAGAGCGCCAAAGCACACGACAAGACCTAAACTAAACGTATAAACCTTGAAGTTACCAATTAGATAAACCTTAAATCGAACTAATAACCATTAAGGAGCAATCAAATATCTGACTAAATCAACCCTAGGCTTAGTTGTCATATAATCGGGAGTTCATATCATAATTCATGACTATTTAACAGAGGGATTCACTGCAAATACTACCTTACCATTACACACTTATAATAGCCTACTTCTTCATATCCGTTATAAAGAGCTGCACTAATCCCAGCGCACTTCCAAACTAAGCCCATAAACCCTGAAGTTACCAATTAGATAAACCTTAAATCGAACTAATAACCATTAAGGAGCAATCCAATATTTGACTAAATCAACCCTAGGCTTAGTTGTCATAAATCAACCCTAAGTTTAAATATTTGGAGATGGGCCCCAATGAATGACCTATGCCAAACCTAAAGGTGGTAATTTTGACTCGATTAATTGGGTTAGTTCAATCCACTCAAGAATTAGGATCATCGAATCAAGCACTCCAGAAATGCAAAGTTCACGCCAAGCCCGATGTGACTTTATACCAAAAATCAGCCAATTTCATTCAACCCGACGTCTACGACACAACCCAACCCGTCCGTCCGAACCTCTAGCCAAACCCATGTTGTGACTTGACGCGTCGGCTAACCACAACCTCACCATTCCTCCAAAGCTTAAAGCCGTAGCAGATAAAATCATAAGATAACAAACAGGCTCTTTCGTATCCAATAATATATTATAATGGGGTTCCTGTAACTATGGGTAACAAACAAACCTTTAAAAGTACACTCCATACATGCAATAATATCTTCAAAAGCCTTCTGCCAATGTTTTCTCCATTCTCAATTCAAGCCTTGAATCTAATCTCCCCAGATTTCTTTAAGATTTTTCCTCTCATCATTGAAGTTGAAAGAGATGGAGAAAAAATAAATAAAAGAAAATAAAGTGTCTCTGAGAGAGAGAGAGAGAGAGAGAGAGAGAGAGAGAGGGTGTGTTTTTCTTTCTTTTTCTCCTTTTGATCGCCTATTGCTACTGGTAGGAAGTAGGAACTAGGAAGGAGGAACCTCATGGGAAGCTTCCTTAATTAATTAATTAATAAATAAATAAGTATCATCCCATGCTTGTTTGGGGAACGCATAGTTCAATTCAGCAACCACAAACCATGCTCTATAAAAAATATGATAAAGGGTTCCTTATTCTACTATATATTATTTTTAATATTTCAATAATTACAATATTGGGTGGGATCAAATCCCATCTGAATTTCATAATTAAGCGTGTTTGAACCATAATAGTATTAGGATGAGTGAACAATACTTGTATAAGAAAATAAGAAATTTATTTTATGAAGAATGCTTTCTAATGTTACATTTTATTTTTATTTTGTATTATATCATAATATTATATTTCTTATAAATTAATTTATATTGAAACTCAAACCTCGGATCATTTTCTTTCGATACCTAACTGAGTTCTTAAACACTTAAACTAAATCTTATTAATTACTGTTACACATTATTATTGAAAATTTGGATTTTCAGTGGGACATTTAGGTTGCGTTTGTTTTTTTCACTTAATACTGAATATAACTTTTTCGGTACCTTAATTGTCGAATAAGATTTAATAAAGACAAGATAAGCCTGCTTTGCTTTTTAACATTGTGAGCTAAAGAGAGATGATAATCGAAACATATTATTTGTGCTTCATCTCGCTCATTTTAGAATGACACATGTTCAATTTAATTTTAATCGAAGTTTTTAATGCAGCTCGAGCTTTATTTTCAACTGAGCATCGACTGCATTGCTACTTTGTAAAACCCGATAAAATTAGAAGAAATTTTCAAAATGATAAATGTTAATAAAATAATAAATCACAAGCGGTTCAAAGTAAGTTTGTAAAATCTCCTCTTGTGATCTCGATAACGAAACTGACCACGCCGCTAAATCTGCCCCTGAAATCTATGACCTAAAAAGTTTCGTCGAATTACGACAAACTGAACTTTTCGATTTTCCTACGATAAAACATCAAAATGGGACGAAGGACGATATTTTTTTCGATTTTCGGTAAAAAACAAGACACTCCACGAAACAATATGAACCATACATCAAAATACACACAAGCCCCACCCGATTATATTTTAAAAATATTTTTTTTATTATTTTATTTTATAATTTTCTTTAATATAAATAATAATAATTATTATAATGTTTTTTAATAAATAATTTATAAAATTACTAATATTTTATTTTTATGAAAATATTAATTTTAATGAATAAAATAAAAAGAAAATATAAAAAAAATTAAAATTTAAAAATAAAAACAAAAAAATAAAATGTAAACGGGCGGTTTGATAATTTTTCATTTTCGCCTTTCGCCTCATGAATTTTTTAACAAGCATGCTTCAAAATCAAAAAATAAACGAGCCGCTCCGGACGACCTACTCGCCCCAAAACCCTTCCATTGTCATCCCCAAGAGCTGGTATATCATAGCTTCTTCTTTTATCGGACAATTATCAATTTTTCTTTATTTTCATGAATGGATTTTTTCTCGAATGTAAAAGTTCAAATATTTTCTACCTTTTATATTCGTGAACTTTTTTAAAAATTTCAAAGAATAAAGCTATAAAATTTTAAAACAAATACGATGCCGAAGTTTGGTCTAGCCTTTCAAAGATTAAAAAGCTCAAAAAACAAACACCACCACTTCATCAAGGCACATGCTAACTCTGTTGGTTTGAGTTAGTATGAGTAAAATTTATTTTGTACAAATTGTTCCAAAAAGCCCATTAGGTTCTTTTATATAAGTTTTTCATAATTTTCTAATTTATTTATTTTTGCTTATTTTATTAAAAGATCTTTTGAAAATTTAACTTTTTATTTTTTTTGTAAAAATAACTCATAATAGTATGAATACATGAAAGAGAAAGCCATTTTTATTAAAAACGAGTTATATTTTTTAGGAAAAATATAGGGAATATTATATTCATAAATGTATGGTATTTGATGCTTTCAACGGAATATTTCTTTATTTTTCAAATTGTTCGTGTGATCCTAGTGGCTAACGGGTAGCTAGAAGTCATAAATCTGCGAGCACATGGAAAAAATCAGAATTAAAATATTTTTTATAATTAAATTAGAGAAAGAATATGTGATTGGGAGACATGAGACATCATATATTGTGAATGATTGATGGGGGAGGTTAATTATATGATTATATCTCAGAGTAGATCCGGTTGGCGCCAAACCAAGGCCCATGGTATAGATAAAGCTCATTGTTTATCCACAAAAAAATTGGTGCTGACGTCTTAGCTCACCACCTTCCACTCTGGGTAGTTCTTCTCTCCTCTTTTTTTTTACTACTTTCTCACCATATTTACACTGCAATCACTTCTGGGTTTCTTAGATTTTCGGTTCTCCCATCTGGGTCTCTCTTGGAATTTCACTTGGAAGCTTCTTCAAATCCGTCAATGGTGATTTTCTCTCCCTTTCCCACTCATTTTCTTGTCTCCTACTAGGATTACTGCAGTAGAGAACTGGGTTTTTGTTGGGTCTCATGTTTGAGTATTTGTTTTGTTTTTGATGATTTTCTTTTGTATTATGACATGTTTTGATGTTTGCTGAATTCATGGTGTCTTTTTACAATGTTATTGAATTCCTTCAATTTCCTGGAATTCTTCTGTTTGATTGTTTACTGCTGAGGGAATTTATTCGTATTGAAGATCTCTATCTGAAAAGGGGTAAATGAAGAGTTTTGATTTCTGAGAACTATTTATTTTTGTTCTCCTCTTGGCAATGTTGTTAAACTCTTTGGTTTTCCTGGAATTCTCCTATTCGATTGTTTTTTATTATGGAGGCAAATTATAATATTTTTAAAATTATTTTTTAATTATAATTATTGTTGTAAAGAACATGTTAGTATCAATCTCTGTCTCAAAATGAAATCTATGTCCATTTTATCCATGTTGTTGATCTTTCTGTTTTCCAATTATGATCTTATTTGAGCATCCTGGAGGAAATTTATTACTAATTTTTTCACAAATGAATACTATTGAAGATTACCCAGAAAAAGACTGCCTGCAAAAATGCTCATGGAGAGTTCAATTTCTTGTTTTTAATTTCATTTTTGTATTTTTTAACTCAAAATTTGGATCTCCTTAAGCCCGAAAATTCGGGTTTTGCATTCATCCAAATTGTATAATATAATGATCGCTAAATACCCCAATCATGATCCAGCAATTACTTTGTTAGTATCAATCCACCATTTTCTCAGCCGAGATTTCTTTTCGTATGGTGCATTTTCCTTCCTAATTGAAAAGAACAGAACATTGCTGTTAATTTTTCACCAAAAGTTTCTTGAATGTGAATTTGTTTTGTTAGAACTTTGATACTCGAAGTCCTCTGTGTTTTCAAGAATAGTGGAAGATTTAGGCATGATTGGCCGAACCACGTTAAAACCCGTTAAAAAACCTCGTGCACCTTTATGTTGATTTCTTCATCTTTGTGTTCTTGAGTTCATATTCTCCTCATGCATCGAAGCTTCTGCGATTCATAACATGTTTGTATGACATTGTATCATAATTAAATCTCCTCGGCTCTATCTGAAGCAGATGGAAGCCGAGGATAAAAATTTATGTTGATTTCTTTATCTTCGTGTTCTTGAGTTCATATTCTCCTCCCGCATCAAAGCTTCCGCGATTCATGACATGCATGTATGACATTGTTTCCTCAGCCCTGTTCGAAGCCGATGGAAGCTGAGGGAAAATCTTCTTCCTCTTCTTCTTCGGGTTATGGGAAGCCTCCATGGATATTCAAAGGCCGGCAAGTGCTTTTACAGCTCTTGATATTATTGCTTTGTAAATCACATAAGCCTTCTTCTCCAGACTTGAATAAGTGTTTTTGCTGAATAAACGGGTTCTTTCTTCAGTGCCTTGTACCAGCTCCACCTTGTGAAAGCAGAAACTGCTAGAGCTTTCATACCAAAAGAGTTCAGATTAGTTGAAGCTTTTGGGTATATTCCTGTTTCCTACTACTCTGCTTATTTGAACTGAGAGTGAAGTATAGTAATTTCAGGGTATAAGAACTTCATTTTTTTTCGGTGTCTGTTTACACCTGCAGATACACTCTTGGTGGATTTTTCCTTGCCAATTATGATGACAGCCCAGCTGGAGTTTTTGACGAGGTTGGGTATTTCTTTCGTCCGAATCTTCTTTTGTTTGTTCATAGTAAAAGGGATAGAACTATGCACAGAATGTTTGTTGTTTAACTTAATTCAATCTGGTAATTGAAGTATTACTGCAAATTGTTTTTCTTTTTCCAGCTTGTGGTGATTGCAGGAATAGTGTGGAACCCGCCAACATCTTGCGCGTATGTTTTTCCTTCTGGTTCTACTAAAATGACTAAAATGAACAGTGAATAGTGAATAGTTTTCGCCCTTTTTTCCGGTTTAGATATTGTTCATTGCTAAACCGATAAAAGGGGGCCTTGAACTGAGGCATGACTTGGAGAAGGCCTGATCTGGGGGCTTATTCTGAGCTCAATTTCAAATGGGTTTGATGAATTCTGGCCAAAAGACCAACCAAGGTGGACACCCACCACTTTGGAGTTAGTACTAGTTCATTCAACTTTTATTAATGCTTTTTAAATTATTTGTGGGATGGAATCCTCCTCAAATGCGGATAGGGTTGTATCTAATGTCACATCCCACGTCATCCCACGTCGATATGGCGTAAAGTTTTTTGCAGATCAGAGCAAGATGTTCTCCCTCTCAACCTAAGACGTATTTTTAAACTCGGTGGAGGGTCCCTAAAGCGAACAATATCTACTACGTGGCAGTGGTCAAGATATATGGTATTAGAGTTGATCCCCGACATGTAGTCCGTCGCTTGGTTTACATCTACGGGACACAACGTAGGCAAGCAGAAGTTCATATCAGGGGAGTGGTTGTTTGTCACATCTGTTTTGGAGCAGAGCAGTAAAGACACTACAGCAGACAGACCCTCCCCAACCCACATTTAAAGTCATGACGCCTCAAAAGGGTCCTAAATTGATAATATCACTACTAACCCCAGATCACAAATCACATGAGCGACTGACTCTGCTGCTCGCTCTTGCTCGATTCCATTAGAGGTCGTTCCTTACATCCTAATACCATGTGATATCATCTCAGTCCAGCAGCCCTCGCCGCTTTGAACCGTCTACTGTGTCGAGAGTCCCATACATACTTACATAGTGTCAAAAACTTTATCTCCTATCCAATGTGGGATGTGACATCTAAGTCCCACCCGTGACCACTTTTCCCAATACTACATGGAGCATCTTGTCTTTAACTGTGTCTCCAGAATCTAGTTTCAAATGAGGCAGCCAAGTCTGAATCTTTTTTCAAGAATAATTCAAATGGAGGTTCTGTACAAAATTCCACCTTTTACTCTTTCCCTCCATGCCGACTTGGCCTAATTGCTACGATTGGATGGTCAATTTGGCAATATTTTCAAGATACTATTTTCTCTCTTGTAATGATTTGAGTGATGGCTAAAGTTGTCGATTCCTTTTGTCCACAGATGGGCTGCTAGAGTGCTTGTGAACAGTGATGAAGCTTGTGCTCATGGAAGAAAGGCAGGGATCTCCAGAATTCTTATTGAAAATTCTAAAATTTCAAGTTTTGTTTTCTGTTAGTTTTTTTCATGAATTAATGATCTTGCTTGCACAGGCTGTAGGGCTTCCAAGTCATGTTGCGAGGTTTTCAAAGGTAGGTCTTGATCTCGTACATTCATTTTTGTTTATGAAGTTTGAAAATTCAAACATTTGGCCTAATGTCTTTTTTAACTATGTGAATAAGGATTTTTTTTCGTAAATGGCAAAACACTTTTGGGTGGGTCCCTAGGTACGACTAAGCACACAAAGACCCGTTTGATGGGAAGGAGCTTTAAACGTAAGTACCGCCAATTCACAATCTCATAAAATTTTTAGAGAAAATTGACGCCCGTGGGACGGCTCATACTTCAGATAGCTTTCACCCCGACTTTTTGTACATCCCGTTAGCCCTTTCTAGGTAGCTATTTCAAGCACGCTTTGCTCTCAATGAAAGCACCAATGATAGGTACCCAAGCCTAATAGAAGAGCCAAACTCAAAAGACTACCCTGATAGGTGGAAGAACTACTCAAGTTAAAGTACCACTCCACAATCTCATGTGGATCGGATCGGATCAATGCCTACACTAGAGAAGCTCTGACGTCCGCGCAGATGACCATATACCCTCGAGCATCGGGTAGCCCCTTTTAGGTAGCCCTTTCCCGTTATGCACCGCTCTTTGATGAAAGCACCAATGATAGGTGTGAGAACCTCTCAATCTTAAATACCACTCCACAATCTCACCTGGAGCCGATTTGGGATCGTATCAGTGGGTTTAAGCCATTTATATCTATCTTACCAAAAGCAAACTTCAAACGGTTTCTACAAGAAAGAAACATTTTTATTTTTATGTCGCTCTTAGTATTCTTTTCCAATGTGAACCAGAGAATTACTGCAATTCCAAAGCCAAAGCAAGGAGTAAGAATGTGATTTCCCTTAACATGATCGGAATTGGTAATGCTTTCAACAGTCCAAAGGATCGTTTGGATGTTCAAGTGACAGAAATCCATGGCCGAACTTCTGCAGATGCCTGTAGTGTCAACCTTAACACTGCTGGTGAGTTGTTTATACTGATTTCATGGAAAATTGATTGTAATATAGTTAAAAAACATCCTGTTTTTTCTGTAGCTTGCTGCTTCATTTTCTATTATTTTTTGGAGCTTTTAGGGAAAATTACTGATTCAATTTTTTTAATAGAGCTTTAATTAATCAGGTCTCGACTTCGTTTAATTATTATGTTAATTAATATTTTAACCTAGGGATAACATATTATGATTTATATTATTTTAAATTACAAAATTAATAAACGGGTTACATGGGTTATGTTTGATTTCATTGTTTTTGACCCGTCGTGTTCGGGTTGGCGCATATTATAGAAAACCTGTTATTGACACGACCGCAAACATAAAATAGGACTATAGCTTTCTTTTCCATAGTTGTTCAGAAAAATGTTGTATATAAAAGCTCATATCTCTGATGGGATTTTCTATTTCTTTTCTTGTCACGAGTTTGTTGATGGCAGTGCCTGTGATGAAACCTGATAAGTGGATGGGGCCAGCTATCAAAATGTCTCTTCCAAGCTTTAGGTAAAATTTCTAAATAACAATTCGGCTCCGTTTGAAACCTGGAAAGTACTAGAAAAAGGAAAAAAAATGTTAAGGAAAAATGATTTTCTAAAGTTTAAACCTATTTTTTATTTTTCTCAAAATTATCTTTCTTTCTATTACTATTTTATTTCCTTAATACTTTCCGGGTTTCAAACAGAGTCTTCATCTTTATGAGCTTGAAAGCCTATTGCAGCTGGATTAACTCTTTATGTTGTAAAATGCAGGCCATACAGCATAATCCAACCTTCTCAAGTACTCTACAACCGAATGTCATAGCTTTTTTTTTTTGTTGTTGTTGAGATTTTCATCAATTGCTGTTCAATCTTCAAAACTGTGGAATTATGGACCTCGATCGACAAAATCTGAAAACACATTGATAGGCACTGTTCTCAATAGAAATTTCGACTAAAACAGTGGATTTGGTTTGTATCAACAGTTCCACCCCTAAAGAAGCTGACATTCGCGACGCTCATTAATTTCGATAGCTAATTCGACCTTCCTCGTTAGTAAGCACCAACCGCTATATTTTCCAAGTAGCCTTTTCTCGCTACGCACCAGCTCTCAATGAAAGCGTTAATGATAGATATCTAAGCTTAATAGGAGATCCCGACCTAAAAGATCGACCTAATAGATGGAAGAACCTTTCAAACTTAAGTACTACATAATTTCATGTGAAGCTGATATGTGTTCAGATTATCAGTTCAACTACGTAGAAGTTTCTGACGTCCTCAAGTGACGCTTACACTTCCTGATGTTTTCAATTCGAACCCTCTCTTAGGACACCAGGTAGCTCTTTCCTACTACGCATTAGTTCTCAATGAAATCACCAATGATATGAACCCAATCCCAATAGGAGAGCCCAACCCAAAAGACCGACCTAATAGGTGGGAGACCTGATAGGTGGCAGTTGATCTGGGATCGTATCCCACCTTCTGAAAAGAGAAGAAATAGAAATTTCCCTGATTCAATCTGAAAAAAATGCATTTTAGTTTGAACAAGTTATTGATTCTTTTGGTTTTTTTTTTTCTGAATGAATGAATTGTCATACAGGGTGAGAGCAGTGAAGCCAGCCAAAGTATCAAGCCCCTCCTCTCCAGGGACAGAAAAAGAGAAAGAAAGCTCTTCCGGACACCAAATTCCCAGTTCCATGGAATCAACAACAGCTTTAGAAACCATTGAAAATGGAGAAGAAAACCTCTGTGTTTCTGTGATGTTATCAAAGCCAGTGTTAGCTCTGGAATTCAACTGTCTGAGCATGCAAGTTGAAGCCCCCATTGTAGTTTCCCGCCACTCCAAGAACACCATAGGAGGAGGTTCTTGATCATCTCCATGACTTTTTTTTTTTTGTTGTTGTTGTTGTTGTTGTTAGCAGATTGTCCAAAATAAATCAGTAATCAAAGTTTCTTTGCCTGGTTTTGTTGGTAATTGATCATCTTATACATGCATTTTCATAATAACAAGTCTTCCAACTCTTCACTACCATCTCATAACGTTGTGATGTCCCATGTTGCCTAGAGAGTGAAAAGTGAATGTTCATATATGGAGGAGTTGAACTCAATATTATCGAGGCGAGGCTTTTTCTTGAGGGTTCCCAAACAAAAAAGCAAAATAGGGTGGGCTGACAGGTAGTCATGTGTGCATCATTGCAGCTTTGAATCGGACGAGGAGTTGTGTCGTTACAATGGTATTATAGCTTGATCTCCCATCGAAAGCGTGCCAATGAAGACGTTGGATTGTGATGTCCCACATTGCCTAAAAAGTAAAATGCGTTACCGTAAGTTGCAATCATAATGCTACTCAATAAATACATTTAGGATAGGATATTAACTACCATCCTAGCCCATCTAGAACATGGTGTCAAAGAATATTATATATACATATATAATATTTGAAAAAGGAGGGGAAAGTATTTGAAAAGATTTTGTTTAATATCTCTCTAATACACTCTTAATATTTTCCTTTCTGACTTTTTCTCAGTATTTCCTGCAAACCAAACAGAACCTCACTATCGACTCTTATCTCTATGATAATTGAAGCATTGATGGAGATTGAAAAGAACAATTCCATGATAATGGAGGCATGGCCCCATGGCTTTGATGACATGGGAAAAAAACACTTGAAGGCTTCAATCATGAAGTTTGAGTTCAAATCATTCCAATAGCCTCTTTGGCCTCCTTAGTTGAAGCCTTTTATTTTATCATCATCACATGGAACAAAAGCACTCCCAAGGCCCCAATTATGAATTTTTTTTTTTTTTTTTTTTGACATATGCCCCAATTATGAAGTTGTGAGTCTAATCATATCAATAGCTTTTTTGGCCTCCTTAGTCCATGCCTTGCATCATTAAACTTTTTAGAGAACTTATCCATAGACATCTTAGTTTTTAGGGAAATTTTTTTAAAGGAAAGTGAAAAAAAAGGTCCTATATGTTTATTAAAAAAATGTAAAATTTTGAGGAATTTTAATTAGATTTAATTTATTTTTTATATTTTTCACAATAAACAAAACATAAGAAAATAATTTTTTTCCTAGTATTTTTCGGATTCCGACTAAATAATAAATTCTTTCATTGTTTTAATATGTTGACGGTGGATCCTATTTATCAAAAAAATATCTTGTTTACTCAATGCTCATGGACAAATCCAACAACAAAGAGAAGATTATTACAACTTTACAAGGCTTGGAATTGAAGGGTATGTTTTATTGTTTTTTTTTTTTTTTGAAAAGTGGTTAGATTTTTATTAGAAAAAAGAATCATTATATATTAATCCAAAATTTGTAATTGAAAAGAAAAAGTAGAAGAAGGAACGAAAAGAAATCTACAATAAATGTTAATATTAATTTATTATGTGACTCTATATCTAACATTTGGTAGATCTAATACAATAATTATCCTAACTCTATAATATTTTTTTTTATTTCATTTCTTTTAAAACAATTACAAACATTTTACATTTGTTTTTCCTATATTTCTAATAGAATAAAACTTTGACAAAGATCAGTTTACTATATCGTAACTAAAATGTTTAATTGTAAAAAAAAAATTACTATATCGTAATTAAAATGTTTAACTGTTAAAAAATAAAAATGGAATTTTAAACTTTGGATTTAAAATACTTCAGAATCCTAGTCAAGACAGACCTTAAATGCTCTGGCCCAAATCTTAGTAGTCTTGAGCTAAGTTTGACCCTTCTATATTGGGCTGGGTCTGTCATTTACATGCATTGGGGCTCTGACATGAATCTTGGACCTAACCATGTATTTGTGTCTAAACCTTAGCTATACCTATGTCTTGGGCCTGAACTTTCGAGCTCTGTTAGTATTCTGAATTTTTTTGTCTCTCATTACTTTAACGTTAAAAATTAATAGAAATAAAAAAACTCAATTGCAATTGATAATTTTTTAGAAATATTATTTTGTAGATTACAATTTTTATGTTTGTATTACTAAAATAGGGAAGTGATAACATCCCACAATAATTCAACTATTAAATTTCTTAATCTTTATGATAGCAGGTAAATAAAAATAAATTTTAAATAAGCATATGTAAAAACACATTTATTAAGTTTAACCATATTTTATATTTTCCTCACTTGAAAATATATTTATGAAATTTAGAATGGCTAAAAGACTTTATAAATCATTTATACACACTTTTTGTAAAACCAAAAAACACTTTTTATTTTTATTATTTTTAATCTTGAAATCACTTCCAAACAAAGATTGCTTTAATGTATCATCTTTCTATAATAAGCACATGTGGGGAATCTGGCTTTTGTTTCCTATGCTTTTGTCTTATTATTTATTTAATTTGGAGTTTTGTACGGAAATAGTGCATTTAGAAAAAAAAAATCTAAAATATAATACTGGTTTAAAAAATATGTCAAAACTAGTACGTTCAATCTTTGCCTGGGCCTCAAGGTTGTGCTCACAAACGCCGCTATCGAATTTTAAAATTTTCTGTGCCGGCTCTGGCCACTAAACGACAAATCTATCGAGCCGAGACAAGCTCAAAAACGCAACGAAAATAGCGCTGACATTATCAAATTAGCCGCTCCCAACGCCGCTTTGAAAATCTTAAATTAATAGCCGACGCTGCGTAACGCCGGCTTTTAACTTTACTAGCATCTCAAACGCACCAGCTTTTAAGATATTAAAACCAATATTATATTTTTTAATTTTTTCTTAAATGCACTATTTCGCACAATAAAACTCTTTTAATTTGTCCAAAGGAGAATCTAAATGTAGATGGAAAAGGACAAAACAAAGCTTCTTCATGATGCAGAAAAATTAACACAACAGAAAAAAACACTTTTTTTTTTCCATTTCTTGAGAGACCTTTACAGAACTCATTCAACTTCGCCATCTTGGAAAAACCATAAATAAAAAAAAACAAAAAAACAAAAAACCAAAGAATATATATATTTTTTTCCCTTTCTTGATGATCAAAATTCAAAACAACCCAGCCATTTTCAAACGCTACTTACAAATCTTAAATCTTGAGTTTTTGAGGGGGAAAACTGATGGATCAGAAAGCTTGAGGGAGAGGCCTGCCACTGAGAAATGCTCTGAACAAAACAAGAGATCTCTCTGGCTGAGAGAATGGAGCTTCATGTGATGCTCCTCTAATGGTGGCAAAGGACAGGATGTTACCATAAACTTGTGTCCAACCACCTACCTGGAATTAAAATCATATAAGATCAAACAATTTCATCCAATTAAGCAAGTATGATTGTATGTGCGATAAGCGTCTATTTTTTAGTTCAACAATCCCTTTTACTAGCTGGAATCAAAATGAGAATGGGCTAGGGTTATGAATAAGGGAGACGATTCGTGCTCGCGAGTTGGATCAATAATAGGTTTCCTATAGTATTCGTCAACCCGAACACGAGTCAAAAATGATAAATTCAAACACAACCCAATTAGTAATCGGGCAATATAATACAACACGTGTTGCTTGTTCATTAATTTGGTGATTTAAAGTAGTGCAAATTATAATTAATTCATCAAATTTTAACACAAATAATATATATAATGCATTAATCTAGGTTAAATATTAATTAACATAATAGTTAAACTGGTCAATTTCGTGTCATGTGGATTGACACAAATATAACCCTTTATTAAAGGGGTTATTCAAGTAATCGCGACTGACTCAAAACATTATTATATCACTTCAACCAAACCAACAAAAATCTGTAGGTGGCTGAGTTTGTGTCATGTTAAATTTACTAGAGCCTAGTTATGAACTTATAAATATATAATCTAGTGATCGAGTTGGATTCACGATTATCAAATAATAAGTTCATTCCATACTGACCGTGCACCCGATTCAACCATAGCCCCATTGGGTGGTATATATATTCTACTATGAGAAGGCTGTTATTTTACATATCTAATACAGAGACTATGTTTCGATATGAACCCCTATGTCTCTAACAGATACAAAAATGTTAGATTATTTGAGGTTATATACCAAATATTTCTTAACTCCAAAAGTTATCGCCCACGACGTCATACAGTATCGAATCGCGATCGAATCCAGAACCCCTGCACTCAAAAGATCACCGGTGAATGATCCGACTTGTCAAACCATCCAATCCGGTCCGATTTTTAAAACACTACGCAGAGAATAGAATGGATAATAGAGCTAGCTTACTTGCTTCCCCTCAAACCATACTCTGTAAGGCACAGTTGTGTTCAACCCTAACTCATCAGCAAGTCCATGGACTAGAGTCCGACTCCCCGTCAATGGGATAACAGAATCTTGATCGCCACTGCATTTTAAAGCAACAATATCATAATCTCATCTCTTGAAGGTTCCAAGAAATGTAGACAATATGGCTCGGTTTGAAACCCGGAAAGTACTGAAGAAAGAAAAAAAATACTAAAGAAAATTATTTTCTTTTGTTTGGTTTTACCGTAAAAAATATAATTAAAAATTTCAAAATTCTTAAGCATGTTTTTAAATCCTTATATGGTAGAGATAAACAAATAAAAAGAGTTTTAATGAACATATAGAATTAATTTATTGAGTTTATACATATTTTCTATTTTCCTCTAAATTTTCTTTCCTAGTACTTTCCCGGTTCCAAACATAGCCTATTTCTTTCAATCCGGAGGCAAATTACCTATAAACCAAAACCGGAATCCCCGCCTTGATGAGTTTTCCAACAATGGAAATTGTAGGTATCTCCAGGTCGAGCAATTCATAGTCCAGGATACTGTGATTAGAACATGCAAAAAAAAAAAATACTCATCAAACTTTGATTTCAAGAAGGTGAATTATCTGATTAATAGGTTTCGATTTATTTCAAATTTCACAGATATCTTGTATGACTTGTGGGAAGAGAATTTTACTTACTTGCTACAAACAGACCACCGGTTGACTCCGATGAGCCGGGCATGGAGAGCCTTCTGAACGTCTCGCCGGTTTAAATAACTCTCGGTTTCGTCTTCCACACAAACGTCAATCGTCTCAGTGACTTGCTGGAGAAAAGAAAAGAAATATTTGGTTAAAAGACATCAAATAATCCAAAATTTGTCGCAAATCTAACTCTTCTTATGAAAGACAACTCGTTATAGACAAAAATACCCTTTGTCCTTTTGGGTATTTACATGTGTATTATAAAAGAAAGGGTAATACAAGGAAATGAGGGTATTTCTGTCAAAATGTGGTAAAAATTTGCTGGAAGATTAGTTAGATTTTTGAAATCCATGTTTTAAAGGGTTTTTTAATCAAATCACCCAAAAGAAAATTATGAGAATATGAATTCACAATATGTGTATTATAAAAAGAATCTGTTATTTTGGCTGTTAAAAACAACGGCGTATTTTGTCAAACGCGATAAAATTTTTGCTTGAGGGTTCACTTCCGAGATTCATGTTCCAAAGGGACTTGTAATCAAATCACCCAAAAGAAAATTATGTGTATTATAAAGAAAGGGTTATTTTTACACAAAAACAAGATGATAATTTTGTCAAAATATGGTAAAAAATTGATAGAAGGTAAAAAGTTGATTTCCCCAAATTCATGTTTCAAAGGTTCATTAATCAACAATCACCCAAAAGAAAATTACGAGAATATGAATTCACAACTATAACAAAACAAACTAATCACAATTGCAAACAGAGAAAGGAAATGGATTGAACTCACTTAGATTAAGAACTTTTGATTTGGGTGAGAACACTGATGATATACAGACATCAAGAGTAACATCATATTTGTCGGATTTAATCGACTGGTTTCCCTCCCCACCTGGCTCATCACCCTCGAACAGATCGGCGAAACCGAGTCCCGGTAATACTCACTCACATACCGGGAATAGTTGCAGAAGGAAGTGAACATTTTGTATGTGGAATCAGATATCAATCCATGAGACCAGAAGAATCAGCCTTATGCTGAATAGTGGCAACTCCCAAAACTCATCATCCAGCTAATGAGATAATGATGATCTAAACAATGAAACCCCGACTAGTTTCGCACGAATGGATTGAATCTGAATCCTGAACTACTTACAGCAATTCCTCTTCAGGATTGCTCTTCTTTCTGTTGGACGTATGGCCAATCTCGCGCAAAGTCAGAATGTAGTGGCCTGATCATCAGCGCGTGATAAAATAAAGCTTGTAAAGAGTATAAACATCAATCCCCTTATCATTATTTTATCTAGTGGATTAAGAAATTTTCGACGTGATTTCGATGTACTTGGGATTCCCTGTCCCCTGCCCCGGTCCCTGCCTCCACTTATTATCATATCCCATCCCTTTAAATTTTTTTATCCCTATCCCCACATCCATTCCCGAATCCCTGAATGAATTCAGTTTTAAAAATCACTAATATTAAAAAAATAATTCTACTTTCTCCTGCTAATAATAAATAAGCACTATTGAAACATATGATTTCATAAAAGCAATAAAAATACAAGCACAATCAAACATTATACAACAAATAACAATATACTGAAATAGTCTTTCACAACACTTATCATCCAACATACAAATATACATTATATTTTATATAAAAAGAGATATTTAATCGTATTTGGGCCCACTTAATACATGGTGGATTCCCATACCCTACCCGAATACCTTATTCCAATTTGTGAAATGAATTGTTTTAGAAAATTATGAATATTAAGAATAAGTTGTCGTATGATAATAATAAGAATTTATGTGATGTGATTTCATGAAACCAACAAAAATGTGCAAGCCCAATCAAACATTATACAAACACAAATCACAATATACTAAACTTAGTCTTTCTCACAACACATCATCCAACATGAGTCATAAATAAACATATTATTAAATTTATATATTATATATTTAACGCTGCTGATCAATATTTGAGAGATATAATTTCACGGCACCCCGCCTCATCCCTATCCTAATTAAAAATCTACGTAATCTCGATTAACCAAATATTGAACTGGGTTTGAAAACTGTTCTTTCCATAATCCCACCCATTCAGATCGGTGGTCTGGGATTCTTCATCGGATTCGAGAAAATTGCCATCCCTAGCCTTATATCAGTTCGATTTTGTAACAGGATTGAAGTAAAGAGAGATTACCAAAGCACAGCTTCTCCCGTGATGAACAACCTATGTTTCTTGTATTGTGGGGAATTGAGGAACCATTTTTGTAAGAACAATTGTATTTCATCCCTGGCTATATTATAAGATATGTCACAAAAAGACAAAGCAAAAAGCTCAGAAATCAAAAGCAGAGACTGTAAAGGTAAACTTTTGTCAACCGAAAGGAAAAAAAAAAGAAAACAAAAATTGTCTGCATTGGGCATCAGTGGAGATAAAGGAAAGATTCTTGAGAAACAAACAGTCAAAGGAGCCAGAAAATAATTTTTTTTTTTTTTATAGAAAGAGAAAGAAAAGGGACAGAAAAGAAAGGGAAGAAGGAAGGAAGTTGACTTGAATCTTCTACATAGTGCCACTCAGATGCCCATGACATTATGGAAACTGGAACTGATATCACCCTTAATTGTGCAGAAATGTTTTGATTAAAAAAAAAACCTGTGATCTCGCTCATTTACAGCCGTCATTAAGAGAGTGAATCAGTTGAATAAGAGAACCCAACTGTTATGCCTCCCAGATACAACAACATATTTGCCTCTGAAAATCAATAAAACATACCCAAAAATTAAAAATCAGTTTCAGGAAACTACCCAGAAATGGGAAACTGAGAAAAAGAAAAAGAAAGAAAAGAAAGTTTCAATGGGTGTGAGGACAAAATACCTCTTGCTCCAACTGTATTCATTTCTCACCAGCACCTTCCCCCACTCTGGCCTAACGCTCATTTTCAGAAAACGCCCCAACCCCGAGAGAAGAACAACCAGGGCCTGCACATTGACACCACACAAAAAAAAAAAAAAAAAAAAAAAAAAAAAAAAACTCAGAAAATGTCTGTTTGGTGGCTCAGAAAATAATTTCATCACCCAAAAACTTAAACCCAACCAAATCAAAAACAATTCCACCAGCCTCAAATGAGTAAAGGGTGTTATCCCAAAAAATCAAAAAGCATGACACAAACCCATTCCCTCCCCTCCCCCATTCCTGCATTTTCTCAGCAACCAAACAGACAACAATAGTATGAGGAGAAACAGACCTCCATTCAACCAGAGAACAAGAGGCTTGGTAGCTGGATCTGTTTCGGCTTCGGCGAAGTAGTAAAACAAAGCTCTTTGCTGCTTCTCATCGACAGAAACATACCCTGAAAATTGCTGGAACCCCACTTGAGGTTGACCTGGTAGCTCTATAATTTTGTCTGACAAATAGAGAGCTGATTTAACTTCTCTAGTAAAGCAAAGCATAAGGAAAGTTAGAGCTATTGCCATGGCTTTCCACCGAAGAGAACTCATGATTTCAGAACCAACCAACAGCCTAGAGAAAGAGAGGACAAAGGGAGAGAGAGAGAGAGAGAGAGACCGATTTTTGCTGGGGGAGAGGGCACTACATATAGAGGACATGACGTGGAGGACACACTTCCTGTGTGGAACTTTTTGGAAAAAAATGTTGGTTTATTCATTAAATTTTTGAAAATTTTAAAAATAAAAAAATAAAAAAATTTCCAAAATTAAACCAATACATAAAATAAAAATTTCATTAAAAAATCAAAATTTTTAAGGGCATGTTTGGATTAGAGTTTTTTGAAATTTTTTTGAAAAAATACGAAGAACAATGTTAAATTCTTTGTTTTTATTTGTATTTAAAATATAAAATAATGTAAATTCAAACAATATGAACAATTTTCAAACCCAAATTCAATCTCAATAACAAATTTTAAATTAGTAGAATCAAACGATTTATCCTGCTCTTATTTTTTAAACTGCTTTTATTAAAACAAAGAAAAATAAGAAAAACATGAGAACATATTTGATTTTCAGTTTTTTTTTAAACATAAAAAAAAAACAAAAAAGCATTAAATTTAAATAATAATAACAGTTTTAAAAGGTTTGTGTATGCTCAGGTCCTAAATTTTTAACTAACTTTAGTTATATTTATTTTTAATAAATGAAATAATAATAAAATAAGTTTTTAGTAAATTAAAATATAATCTTATCATCAATTATAAAATTTTTCTATCTAATATGAAATGTAAATTTAATCTATAATTTAAGTCGGTGATGATATAAATATTAATATATTTTCTTTATTTAATTCTATGGGGTCCTACTTTTTTAATTCTCATTATAAAAAGTGATGCTAGATAATAATGACCGGTGGATGATTAGTCTTTCCTTTTTCAAAGTAAGTCGGCAATCTCAGGGCACATTTATAATTTAATTTAAAAATTAAATTAAAATTGTTTTAGATGTTGATTGATTTCCATTTAATAACAACACTTCAAAAAATAGTTAAAAAAAAAAAATCATTATCCATATTTGAAAGATAAAATTATTCCCTATATTCAACATGTTTTTCATATTTTTAAATAAATTTTACATTTAATATCTTATTTTTAATCATATTATATATTTGTATAATTCTTATTAAATAATCATGAAAGAATAAACAAAATTAATATGATGAAGTTAAAAATATGATTTTTGCCACTATTTTCTGTTTTAATAATAAAAATAAAAACTATTTTTAATTATGAGTGATATTTATTCCCAAAATTAAAGTGATGTATTAAAAAAAATTATCAAATAGATTTATATTCTTTGAAGGATTAAAAAAAATTGTGTAATGTATTATATACTATGGTTTTTAAAAAGTGCTTATTCAATAATCAATTTAAATAATTTTATGGTTTTCCAAAAACTGATCTTCAGGGATATCTTACAAACCTGAAAATTTTAAGAAAACATTTCTCTCTCTTTTTTTTTAAATCTCTGTCAAAATCACTCCCAACCATCTAAGTATAGTTCAATTTATAACTAAAAAAAAATGTACAATGTTTTTTTTTTAGTTATATTATTTTAAAAATTATGACTTTGGTTCCACCCTTAAATTTGATTAAAAATAAAAATATTTAAGTTTTGTATCCAAAATAACTACATATTAAACTATGAATTTGACTACAAATTAAAATCATCAAGGTTTGTAGTCATAACAACCCTTTATTTTGACGTTTCCTTTGGGTTTACTAAATAATAATATCCCAACAAAATTATGACTTCAACATTATGTGGTATCACTATTTTGATTACAAATTTTATATATATATATATATATATATATATATATATATATATATATATATATATATATATATACTTCCGAACTTTCCTTCGAATAATCACTTAAACATAAACCAATTTTATCGACTATATGCAAAACAAATAAGAAAAACGACGACGGTGCGCTCTCGCGCCTTCCGACGCTTGTTAGATTAGTTAGCTCTAAATAGTGAAAACGTCATTCCTTTAAAAAGGAAAACTCGTACCTTTTTCTTATGTTATGATCGTGAGGCAGAAGGAAGACCATCCTCTTTTCATGAAGTGTGACGATCTCCTTCGAAACTGAAGCGAAGACGACGCTTTTTCAGATACGACACGTTATCTTTTTTAGAGTAGTTTAGTCAAGCCACATTTTTTGCCCTTAAAAATGCTTGACTACCCTCGCGGGTGTATATGAAGCGCTGACTTATACTTGTTCAAGTTCAGAGAGGTCATCTGAATGCCTTTTTAAAGATGTTAACCGATCAGGACAGACAATGTCTAGGCGGTATATGCCCTACTCAAGAGATGTGGCGTTGACTGACTCTTGACATTCCTTTCCTAGTGACGTAAATTCTGTCGGCACCCACAAGAACCTCCCGTACCTGCTCGCCGACCGACAAGTTACCACGAAGTTCAAGTCGCAAACCGTCGAAATCGTATTTGGGAAACGCGGTTATAAAATTTTCACTTTTTCTGTCAAAAATCACACCTTTAGATTTAGCGAAAATCCGGAAGATAACGACTGCACAGTGGTCAAGCCCAAAATACAAAATCACCTGTATATAAACAATTACACTCCCAATATTTTCCAAATGTCCAACTACAACAATAAAGCCATATCCCATTCTCATCAAAATATAAGATAAGGAGCAATCCAACATACCCCATTTCCAACCTGTTTTTTCCTCAAAACCATGCATGCATATTTTACAAAAGGATATTTACATATACAAATGTCACATTTAACTTTTACTATTTTTAATTTACACTTTATCTATATATAATCACAACACGCCTAGAATCGAGGATCCTGGGTGCTGTCTTTCTGGCTTCACATGCAGATCTGGAAAAATTATTTTAAAAACAAAATTGTGAGCCAAACGCTCGGGAGTACTATAAGTTCTAAAATGTCTGCCTCATTGTTAGACTCTCCCAATATGAGGGTAAAACTGCATGTAAATGGTTAAAACCGTTTATGAGAAAACCAGTTTTTTTGCTATGAAAACCATTTCTAAAACTGTCTCAAACTATTCTCGCTATTGAAACCGTTTTTTGCTGCCGAAACCGTTTCTCAAAACTACCCCGCTGGCCGAAACTGCTCAAAACTATTTCGGGGCCAAACCGCCTGGTGGTTAATATCCGAAAAGTGCTATACTAGAAATCGCACCAAACCACCGCGCCCATTTCCGGGAATACCCTGGGCGATGCCCTGAACTCTGGAACCGACACGAACCTAACACTTCCCGCTTAAAGATGGTCCCAAGTGAACACTGGGCGATCTATATAAAGATAATGGAACTCGAATTAAAATGCTCGAGGGAACCGAACCAAATACTCATCGCTATGTACTAAGTCAATAACTATTGCTGAATTCCTCGAATGTGCGTATGGGCGACTCACTATATAAATATATATTGCTATATCGAACCCCAAATTGCCTAATCAAAAGAATATGCTGCTTAGTCATAATATCCTGCAACCTCGCTTACGCATCAACCGAAATACATTCGACCGGAACTGAAATTACACATCTGGGTGGGGTTTTGCCAAACCAGCCAAACTGCTTTCTTAAATACCGAAATCAAACTTCTTTTCTCGCCGAAAGTATAACAATTCGGTGAGTGTAAATAAAATGCTTTATAAATCTATATTTTCAAAGACTTTACAAATCCTCAGAATTTAAACACTGCTTTTGTGAAATGATTTTTGAAAACCACCTTTTCTCCACTAATTTCTTCAAATTGTCAAAGACTCTAGCATTCTCGCTTGGATGTCAAATCGCCTCTACACAATTCATTCAATTACGAAAAAATGCCTTCGCTTTAACGTTTTTAACCATAAACATGAATAATGCGCCAAAGCTCGACTATATCGAATCCAACTCGATTCTAACAAAACTTTACGTTACTAAATCCCATTCGACATGTATTATCTTATTAATACGACGCGGAAATCGACCAAAATGTCCATACACATTAAAACGCCCATAAACTATCTGCTTTTAATCAACTTTTGACTTAAGGACTTCATATACTAAAAATTCGAAACATTTCGAAATTCCTATCCGATCATTCAACTATACTCCCGAAATTTCAACCCAACCTACCGAAATGTCCCAAAATTTAGCTATTGACCAAAGAACACAAATCTCCAAAATTCTAAAAATTCCTAAACTCGGGCCTGCTAAAAGGGCCTTTGAATCAAGATTACGACCTTTACGGCTCTTCAGTTAGTAAATTTCAGCCTAATATATTTACCTTTTGCATTAACAAGACAAGAAAGAAATTTTCTACCTTTAAAGCCACAAAGCGCTAAGATATTGGTACCCATGCGTAGCTTTCCCTCTTCACAGAAATTCACTTCGCTTCTCTACTTCGACGAAGTTCTCACGATCCGATTTCCTTAAATCTGAAAAAGAACGAAGTGAAAAATAAAACTAAAAAAAATCGCCTCTGCCTCCTGCCTCCATCACGCACTGCCGTCCCCCTTTTTGGATTCTTATCCTTTTTTTTTTTTTTTTATTATTATTTTTTTTCTTTAATTATTATTATTATTATTTAGATAAATGTAATTTATATTACCTCATTCAGGTCCATTTTTATCCCGAAAAATTTTATTTGGCCCTAATCAATATTCTTTAAATATTTTCCATTTTTTCAGATTTTTTAAAATCCCGTTGTAAGGTTTCGCCTAAACCCGCGCCTAAACTCCAGAAATATTCCTACAGTTCTGAATTTCAACCGAAACTCCATGGGTTACTAGGATTTCACATCTAACTTTAACGGCACATCCGTTTCACATCCCATCTAAAAATTTTCGAAACTTCCCCGAACCATTTTCGCAAGAATTTCATTATTATTATTTTACTATTTAAACTTCCATTAATTATACTTTCACCTCTCCACCTTCCTTGGAGAATTGCAAAAGCTCGCTACTACCCTGAAAATTTTATACTTCACCCTTAAACCACTTTCAAAAATCTACACAAGACTTAAATAATTAAAGTGTTCCCCTCGGCGCATTATTAATGCTACACACACCGTACACCTCTCTGATCAAAGCTACAATCCTTCCTCTCAAGAACATTTCATCTCTAAATCGAAACAAAACTAATATAAAAGAGGACACCAATACGAAACAATCGGCAGATATTAACTAAGATCCAGCCTCTCAATTCACGCACTTTTAATCCCAATAATAATGATTCCATAAACTTCACTAAATCTGAACGATCTTATTCCGCAAAATCCGCTCTTCGATCTATTATCCTGCATTGGCCGCTCCTTATAGGTCAAATTATCCTTGGCCTCTAATTGGCTGACCGAAAGTACATGGGAGTGGATCCGAATGTACTTCATGAGCATGGATGCGATGAAAAACGCATTAACCTTAGACAACTCGAGGAAGGTCTAATCTATATGCTACTGATCCCACTCCGCAATAATCTCAAACGGGCCCTGATGTATCCGGGCCCCGCCTTTCCGCTGCCTCCAAATCCGAGGACACCTTTCCGCGGAAACTTTAAGGAAAACCCTATCGCCTACCTTAAACCCAGATTCCACTGGCTGCTTGTCCGCATAACTTTTCTGGTCTCTGTCCCTCGGCTATCTCTGGAAGCTCGTCTCTGACAATCCGGGATCTTATCTAAGGTAATCCGTACCAACTCCGCCTATCGGGCCTCCTCTCCTACTTTCATCCCAAGATACCTGAGTACGACACTTCCCGCCATACAATACTAAAATGGAGTCATGCCTATGCTGGATTGATAACTGTTGTTGTAAGCGAACTCCATCGTGAGATAAAATGCGTATCCCGCCTTCCTTAAACTCTATCACGCATGCCTAAGCATATCCTCTAATATTATCAGCTTCTTCTCTCTCGACCGACCATCACCTGAGGATCAAACGCGCGTAGTTACACCGGAAGCCCCTACAGATCCTCGTAAACTGACCAAAATCTGATGTGAATTCAAGTTCGTTCGAGACTATCTGATAGGAACACCATGTACCTAACTATCTCCTCCACATATAATCGCCAATTCTCGTCTGGTCACTGGGTCATCATTGCTAATCGGGAGAAAATGCATTACTCCTCGCGGCCTATCCACCATTCATATGGCAATCGTGTTGCTCCGAGTTCTCTAAGCCCGATAACAAAATCCATAAGAATCTTATCCCACTTCCATACGTAGAATCTATAATCTGTATCTTCTCGCGTGTTTCTAGTGTCTCGCCTTTACCCGGCCGACAGTTGGTATCCGATAATGAATTTGTAATTTCCTTTTCATGCTCCCTTCCACCAATAATGCTCCTCGTAGTATGATACATCTCGTGCTACTGTATCGCATGGCATATGCCGGGAAGAGTGAGCCTTCTTCCATGATTTTTCGTCTCACCTATTTCGTGCAATACTACTATCTAATTTCTTAACTCATTACGCCATCGCCTCTCGATCCGAACCCTCGGCTTCCTACCACCCTCAATCTCTCTCGCCCCTCAACTTAATCATCTTCGAAACCCGTCGACCTTCCTTGATCTTTGATCCACGAAGAGGACGAACATAAAATGATGCCAACAAAGGTCCCCAGACGCCGCCACCGCAACCTAACTCCCAAATCTCAACCTATCAACAATGGGAGATATACTAAGCCAAGTAGATAAACATAGGAACCCCTCCCGGCTTCTCGGATTTCAAGGCAATTCCGCCACTCACATCGCCTTCCCCCTGATGGTACTCTATCGTAAAACTATAACTCTTAATCAATTCCAACCATCTGCGCTGCCTTTAAGTTAAGCTCTTTTTGAGTAAAGATATATTGCAGGCTCTTATGATCGGTGAATATCTGACAAGGAACACCATATAGATAATGTCTCCAGATCTTTAGAGCGAAAACCACTGCTGCTAGTTCTAAATCATTGGCTCTGGGTAGTTTCGTCATGCTTCTTTAACTGACGGAAGCATAAGCTATCACTCTACCATCCTCGCATCAAACACACCCTAACCCTTGTTCAGGTACCACTATATACCATGCCAGATAACCGCTCTTTCCCGACTCCAAGAGTGCTAATAATCGGAGCCGCCGTTTAACCCTGCCCCGGGCCCCTCAAAACTATGCTCGGCGTGTATCCGTCCCCACCTCGAATTTCCGATCCTTTTCAATAGATCGGGTCAACTGGCTGCCGTATCTTGAAAATCCCTCAACAAATTTTCTGTAACAACCTGTCAATCCAAGGAAACTGCGGACTTCAAACATTTGCGTGGGCTAAGCCTGGCCACTATTATAGCGCTTCGATCTCTCCGAGTGATCCACACTAATACCTTCTGCCGAAATGACATGACCCAAGAAAACTACTTTGTCTAACCAAAACCGGCACTTACTAAACTTAGCGTATAACTGACGCTCTCTAAGAATCTGCAATATTGTCCGAAGATGCTCTGCATGTTCCTCTGGACTGCCTGAGTACACTAGAATGTCATCAATGAATACGATCACAAACTTATCTAAATACCTGACTCAACACCCGCTTCATCAAATCCATGAACGCACCGGGCATTAGTCAACCAATGGCATCACTAGAACCTAGTGACTCAGATCTCGCCCGGGCGCGCCCTTAGAAACATCATTCTCTCGCACTTCAACCGATGGTACACCACCTTAGGTCAATCTTAGAATATACCCAGATCCATGCAATTGGTTAAATAGCTCATCTATACGAGGAAGCCGACACCTGCTGCGCATCGTCGTCGATTCACTGCCTAGAGGTTCATACACAACCGTAAGCTTCCATTTTTCTTCTTACGAAGAGAACCGTGAGCTCCCCACTCAAGTGAGGTACTAGGTCTGATGAAGCCTCTCGCTTAGCAATTCCAATCAGGCCTCTCACCTCTTTCAACTCTCGTCGGGCGCCTTATTCACATGGAGGAATGGACACGGCCGTCCCTGAGCTAGCTCAACAACTTAACTTTAATTTCCTCTATCCGGTAAACTCCAAATATCATCCGAAAGACCGGAACTTCTTGACTATGTGATGTCTTCCAACAGAACTCCTTTGTCTTCTATCCACTACAAATGCCGTAAATAAACTCGGCAACCTTAGGAAGCATTTTCGAGGCGGCCATGGCATTAATGAGACTAGGGGGCGATCTCTTATGATTCCCGTAAATATCACGCCCGGTTCCTCCGGGCCGAACACTTCCTTCTTAGCAAATCTAAGGTGGCTCACATGCGGACCGCCGGTCCGCTTACCCAGTTATGTCGAAATCATGTATACTAACAACTTTATCAGTCTGTTTGGAAAATCCTTGATACGGATCACGATCTACAGGAACTATCCTTCGGATGTCATAATAACCCATTTGTGAGTCTGAAACCACCATCTGACCATACATAAATTTGGGACTCATCACGGTGCCTCTCAGGTGAAGGTACTAAAATAAATGAATGAGTGGCTCCACAGGTCCGCAATGCATATGCATCATGATCGTAGCGAAATCATACCGATGTGAATCGCATGCGGTGATGCGTCACGCCTCATCTTGTGTATTTGTAAATACTCGAGCGCAGTACTGAGTACCACTCTGAATCTGTGTCGGGTCACTACCTCTGCCTCCACTGCACTACCGCGGTGGCCTCTACGGTGTTATCTTGCCACCCCTGCTGAACCACCTACCCGGCTGGCCCAGGACCGGCCAGTGCACACAGGGTGATGCTCTTGCCACCTACACCTGCAGTCTCGGGACCACTAGCGTGGACGGTCTACGATAAAATTGACGCTGCACATGATGACATCTGTCATATTCATCTGCACTCTCCGAGATGCCTCCTCGACATGTAGGGCATAATGGAAAGATGATCCTACGAGATCCTACCACCTCCTGGGGGTGGCACGGTGATCAAGCCGGATCACTGGCTGGAAATCTTTGCTCACGTCCACGAGCCTGCACCGCGGTCCACTTCTTTCCTTTCTTTCTCTGGGCCCGGCGGTGCACGGGACTAGTCTTTGGGGAACACCTCTGCTGCGTGCGGCCGCCGCCCGAGTTCGGCCCGGGCGTCGCTCTGCCCCTTGAGTGTAGCAGCCTCGGCCGGCCTCTCCCGAAGGGGTGTTTTGAGATGCCCGGGCTAAATGAACTTTAGTCTGGCATTTTAGCCCGACCATGAATCGCTTTACACTTATGTTCCTCATTTTCTGTATCCCATAGGCACCAATTTCCACGAGTTACGAAAACCTTTGCTCATATTACATCCTTTGTCGGGGATCATTTGCTCACCAGCACGAAGAATTCTTCTATTTTTGCATCCGATAACTCACTGGCAGGGTAAAATGCATGCTACGTAAATGCACATCGGAATGGTCCCCCAAGCTGAGAAGCTCCTATGAGATGTCTACTCTTAATGGCCTCCCACAGTCCTTGGCCCATTTATGAGAACAAGAAAGGACTTGCTCATCCCCGAACACCAATCCTTTGCATAAATTTCACCTTTATCTAGTATGCGTATCTTTGCTCTACCAGGTCGTAGGTACCATCATAAGTTTAGCCCAATTTTTGGGCGCGTTCTATCATGCCCCTCTGCTCTTAGAAGGCTCCGTGCACGGCCGGGTGGGTTTCTTTATAACAATCTGGCCTCCTTTGTGGTCATCAAATTAAATCACCTTTGAGTCTACTTGGCCCTCGATGGATTCTGTGGGTGATTCATTTGGAAGCATTTTTAGGATCTAGGGGTGTGCTCGACATATCTCTCTGGTGGTGCCTCCGGTCGCGAGTCTAGATGTGACCTCTACGGGCACCAGTCAAGACATGTTGTGAATTTCAAAGATTAAAAGATTCGGTGACACTTTTCAATATTTGATGCATACGAGTTGCGAAACAATGTAGGTTGCAATAGGAGAAAATCATTATAAAAACAATTCTATAGGAAATCTTTGTGGAAAACGTCTCTGCAAAAACGACGAACTATCGCCTAAGATACAAGTTAATGAGACCCCCTTCTAGTGACGGGAAATCACGCGTATTTCAGCGATAACACTCCGCTTAAACTAAACTCATTGTGAGATTCTGTGGTAAGCCGTTAAAGCGCTGAAATTGTATTTGGAAGCGTGGGTTATAAAATTTTTCACTTTTCTATCAAAATCACACATTTAGATTTAGCGAAAATGTGACATGCTTGTGCACGGTGAATTAAACCCAAATCTAAAATCTTTGTATATAAACAATTACACTCGATATTTTCAAATGTCGGCTTCACAAATGATAAAGGACATACGATTACGCCGTCAAAATATAAGATATAAGGATAAATCGACATAATTTTGTACGCAACTTTGTTTTCTCAAACCATGCATGCATATTTTACAAAAAAAGATATTTACATATACAAAATGTCACATTTTTAACTTTACTATTTTAATTTACACCTCTTTATATAATCGCGACACGCGTCTAGGGCGGGGATCACGAAAGGTCTTTCGGCCGGCACATGCATCTGAATTATTTTAAAAGCAGCGTAGGCGAGACGGAGCCGTTAGTCTTATAAGTTACAAATCTTTCAGCTGTCTGGCTGTTTGTACCTCCCCAATATGAAAATACGTACGAAATGGTTGTAACCGTTTATGAGAAAAGCGAGTTTTTGCCATGAAAACCATTTAAGCGAATTAAAGAAAACTATTTCTACTATTGAAGCTGTATTTTCTTCTTGCGTTCGAAAACTAGTCTGTTTCTTTGAAATACGATGCAGAAAACTATTGCAATATTGTTTGAGTGGTGGTTAATATCTGAAAGTCTTTATCTTGAAATCAAGTCACGTGCGTGTGGCGAATTTAAATCTGCAGAAGTGATGCCTCGGAGACCTCGGAACACGGCATCGTTAGTGAACCTCGGAACACTACTTTCGGCTAAGATAGTCGTGAAGCAACGGCGGGATACATATGTATAATGACATCAGACCAAAATGCTTTCGGTGAGGGAACCTCGGGCTTGGCACCTCATCGCTATGTGCTAAGTCATTGTATTGTATATCGCCGAATGTGCGGAGGCTAATTTCATTTATATAAATATATCTGCATATCTAACCGGAGTGCCGACGAGTGACATAGTTAGTCGCCAATATCATGCCATGCACAATCCCGAGAAATACATCGTAGGAGCGAAATTTGTGCCATCTAGGGGTTTTGCTAAACCGAGGCCAAGTTGTTTCTTAAATCTGAAATCGAACTTTATAGTGATTATAACAATTGGGAGGTAAATAAAATGCTTTATAAATCTATATTTTCAAAGCGCTTTCTGGTATTTGTAATTAAGCAACTTTCGTTTTAGAAAATGATTTTGAGTCTTCGCTTTTATAGCCAATTTCTTTCTGAATCATCAGCGGCTACAGATTCTCGTCGGATCTTTCGAATCCCTTTCTGTGGTCATTCAATTACGAAAATCTTTTGGCCGGTTTGCGTTTTAAGCAGCCAGCTTGTCGCGGGGCTTCCAGAGTGGTATATCGAGCGACTTGATTCTAGCAAAAACTTTACGTGCTGGTCGATTCGATATAGGCGTCGATATTATGATGTGAAATTGACCAAAATATCAATCTGGCGTTAAATCGCATAAGCTATCTGTTTTAATCATTCGACAAGGGACTTTCCATATGGTCCCCAAAAATCTAGAAACATTCTGAAGTATAGAGCTTGTCCATTATCTCTGAAATTCCAATATTGTTAATTTGAAAACAGTCAAAATTATCTTATTTGTAAGAACACAGTCTCGAGGTCTAAAGTCGCAAAAACTCAGTCCCAAATTTTGGAATGAAGATTATAATGCTTCTGATCTAGAAAAATTTAAGCAATTATGTGCTGGAAGCAGAAATAAGTGACAAATTACCTACATTTTAAAAGTTTAATGGTAGGTATTGAATGCACTATCTGTGCTTCTCTTTGCGTAGTCGATTTGCGCCTGGCACGACCAGCCTGCGATCAGATTCCCGTAAATGCGAGAAGAACGAAGTGAAAAATAAAGCTAAAAAATCGCCTCTGCCTCCTTCCTCCATCACGCACTGCTGTCCCCCTTTTTGGATTCTTATCCTTTTTTTATTATTCTTTTCTTTAATTATTATTATTATTATTTAGATAAATAATTTATATTCACATAAATCGGGTCAATTTTATGAAAAAATTTTATTTATCGTAATTGAATATTCTTTAAATATTTTTATTTTCTTGAGATTTTCTAAAATAAGTTTGGAATTCATTTCTAATAAATCGACAGAAATTTGTAAAATATTCTCTTTGTCACCGAATTTAGCGAAACTTGCGGAGTTCTTAGATTTCGCGAGACGAATTTAACGGCACAGTCTGTTTCGTCATCAGAGATCCCCAAAATTCTCGAGGAAGCTTTCGCATTTATTTGGTAATTTATTATTATTATTTTCTTATTTAAAGCATTAATTATCTTTTCCCAGCACTCCGCCGTAATTGCAAAAGTGTCGCGGTCTTTGAAAATTTTATAATTTAAATACTTAAACCGATTTTAAAAAAGTCCCATTATGGCTATTAAAATAATTAGGAAAGTAACCTAATCTTAGCGTACAGTTCTGTAGCATCTGTGCGGCACTCTGGAACGAGATTATTACATGACTTGCAAAGCCAAAGCGTTGAGCTGTGTTGAAGCGTAATCACATGATCTTGATGATTAAACGTATTACTTGAAATGAACAGGCACCAGCCCATGAATGCCATAATATATATATATATATATATATATATATATATATATATATATATATATATATATATATATATGACCAATCCCAATGTTTTTAAAATCTTTAGATCTTGTAATTTTATGAGAAATGAAAAGGGCATTATTATTTTGTAGAAAACACAATAAGGATGTAATGTTTTTAAAGTTGTGAAGGTGATTACATTTATTGGAAACAATATTTATGCAGTTGAGTGTGGATACTTTCACTAAAACTATCACACTGAATTATCGAATATGTAGGTGAGATATTCAAGATATTTTATAATTTATTATGATGCAGGGTTCGAGTTTTGGGAATGCGGTTGTGTTATACGATATGAAGCTTTCTGTCCTTGTAGTATCTGCATTTCGTATAAGGATTAAACACGAATACTAATATGATTTAAATACCATTTGTATATTTGTGACCTAAAAACACTATCACATTGAATAACATTGTCTTCTCCAAGAGTGGATATGAATATCCACTAAGTTGGGTCAAAATGATATTTTTATTCAAAAAAAAAAAAAAAAAACTTGATTGTAGGCCAAATTTGAAACTATTATTCAAAATGATTCCTAAAATCCGTAATTAGAAATAACGGTTTCATTTTTAAACTAAAGCCATAATAAGATACTGTAATTTCATTTTTAAACTAAAGTCGGAGTTTATAACAACAACTTTAGTCTAAAATGAAATCATAAATTCTAAATTAAGTAAAAATAAAAAATTAAAACATATCTCCCTGCCCGGCATAAACGAGCCCTTTTAAACAAAAAAATTCAAAAGTTACTTAAAATAAATATTTGTTTTTATAAAATTGTTATTTTCCCAAACTCAATATAAGTAGTCCAGTCCATGATCAAAGAAATATATACCAAACAAGAAAAAGCAGAAGATATTGAAACCACAAGTCCATTCATTCATGGTTTGTCCTTTCTTAGAATATAAGCTAAGCAGATTAAGTAAACACCTGACTCAGCAGCAGCAGCAAATGGGCATTGTCAATTCTTTCTCAAAGTCATAAAAAGAGATACAGATAGAGATAGAGAGAGAGAGTAGAGAGAGAATGCACTCCCATAACACTCAAATTCCCAATGGCTTGTTCTTTTTTTTTTTTTTTTTTTTTTTTTGGGTTTAGGGGTTTGAATCTTCCCTACATTATTCATTCATAAATATTATGTATTGTATCCTTATGGCTACCACTGTTCCACAGAAAGTTACTTTACAGCATAAACTGCAAAAAAAAAAAAAAAAAGAAAAAAAAAAGAAAAGAAGAGGTAAGGGAATTATTTTTTTTTTGAATATGACAAAAATGCCAGCATCACTCTCATGATGCCACTCAAGAAAGAAAAGAATGGGCTTTTTATTTTGGGGTAAAAGCGTGACAGAGTCATCATGCATGAGGCCCATCAACCTACAATTAATTAATTATTCTCTTTATTTATTTATTTATTTTTTATAATTAAATACTTTGTTGTAACATAATCATGTAATAATCATTCTTTATGTCTTTTTTTTTTTTTAAACTTTGAATGTTCTATCAATTGAATTATATAGATTTTTATTCTCTTTATTTTAAAATTCTTATTTTAAAAAAAATTAAAATTAATTATAATCTTTATATACAATGTAACCTCTTGAAAACTCAATTATGTAATTTTTTTTTTAAAATTCGGATAGCAAATTTTTTTTTTACCATCTTAAATTTCAAATATTTGTATAAATATAAAAGATATATTCTAAGATACATATAAATATTAAAAAAATTTGTTGAGAGAAAAAACTTATATTTGATATTAAAAAAATAAAAGCAATCTACAGTCACAAAAATTAAAAATGTTGGACATGTTTGGTTTCTATTTTTTAAACTTATTATTGATAATCTTTTTGAAAACACAGAAAATTCTTTTAAATTATTTTTGTTTTTTAAATTTAATATTTTTTATGTTTTTTATGTTTTTAGAAAAAAATAAATAAATAAAAAACCAAACATATTTCCTTTTGTTTTTCTTATTTTGGAGAACAAAAAACAAATTTAAAAAATGGTCATTTATTATTTTCGCTTTTGTCTATTTTAAAAAATAGCAAAATAAGTACGAAATATAAAAATTTATTTTAAATTTATCAATATTATTTAATTTCTATTTTGTCTTGGTTGCTTAGCAATAAAAGGTTGGATATGGTCAAGTACAAGTCAAGATATTTGGGGGGATTCTTTTTCTGAAAATTTGTTGGGTTTCGTCACGAAGATTTTGTGAGGTTGAAACACTGAAATGGGTAAGAGAATCTTAGAACGTACACTGTAGGATTATAGAGTTTCAGACCAAAATATTTTATTTGAAAAAAAAAAAATAAAATTAGTTTAAAAATTAAATTAAAAACTAATATAATGCGTAATACTATCGTCATAGATAACGATAATTAACTAATCAAATATTCAAGTAAAATAGCAAATAATTTAAAAATTTTAAGCTCAATTATCGCTGTCATAAACAACGGTATTTGATAATTATATGGACAACGGTATTTGAATATTTTAAGCCTAATTATCGCCGTCATAGTACATTTGTGATTCGGTGTGTTATCCATAATAGTGACATTCTTCGGCTATTTTGTAAATTATTTGGTTATAGTAATTTAATAAATTTTCTTTTTTTAAACAAATTATTTCGATTTAAAACTCTGAATTATACACTAAAATAGTGAATACTAATAGATATGGGAAGGGAAAGCACTTTCGTCTTCTGGTTTAAATTTAATCATGTTTTTTAAATGCGTTCGGATATTGTTATTCCTATTATACTTTAAAAAATAATTTTATTTTATATTTTAATATAAATAATAATAATAAAAATATTTTAATTAATGATTTATAAAAATGCATAATACTTTTATTTTTTATGAAATACATTAATTTTAATATAATAAAAATAAAAAAAACAAATATAAAAATATAAAAATCGAATATAAGCATGAGTATGTGATAAAATAAAAAATAAATGATAAATAAAAATAAAAAATAAAAAGATGAGTGGTGAGTTCATGCTGTTGTTGACATGGAGGGTTTCATTGTTACCCTTTCTTAGAAGTTGAACTTTGTCCTCAAGGTTTAACGTGAAAATGCTCGTGTAGGGTCACTTTTGATTCCATAATTTCGGTTTTAACGCTGCAGTTGATCTCGAAACAATATGGTGAGGAGTTGTGATATAGGCAGGAAGCGGTCGGCCGGAAATGGGCGTAAGTCGGTCGAGCCATTTTTATTCGAATATGTTTTTAGCCCAGTTCAGGCTTGATAACTTTGCGTAACGTGTGCTTGGCCAACGGACTTGACATTAAAATATTAATAATAATAATAAATAAAAATTTTACAAATTTTATATTTTGTAAAATAAAATTTCTTTAAAATATTTATAATTTATTATTACATTCTTAAAGATTATACAAAATAAATTATTATAGTTATATATATATATATATATATATATATATATATATATATATATTATTTTAAATTATTTTTAAATACTTAATATTATTTTATTTTATTCTGATTGTTTAATAACTATTATTTTTTCATAAACAACTATTTTATATTTTTATAATGAAAAGTAATATTTTTAATAATTAGAAAATAATATGTAGTCGATTAAAAATTAAAATAAAAGTATTCAAAATGGGCGAAGTGGGTTGGCCGTATGGCTGTTGGGCCGAGAGTCGATATCTTTAATTTTGTTTGAACTTTATTCTCAGCCCAGCCTGTAATATATGTAGTGGGTCGGCGCATTTATCCTATCTACAGTGGACGATAACGATGGCTTGGTGTTAGCCGTTCCTTGCAATTGAAACAAAGGCCCGGTTCTCGCCTTTACATTTCCTTTGTATTTGATAATCTTTCCATGCGTGTTAGTTAATGGCGTCTTTCCGTGTTGTGGTTTTGAGCGATGCATTGTCTATTATTTGTCGTCGATCCGCCCGTGAACATCCCACGATAAGTGTGTCTTCCAACCACATGTGCGGTTCCCAAAATTTCAAATTCTTGATATGTAGAACATGTTTGTTGTAGTTTCTTCGTAGAAACCGTTGAAATCAATAGCTAGGGTGTCTCAGAAACCGGCTCATAACTCCTCAGCCGAAGGTTTGCCAAGTGATTCACGTGATTTTTCTTGTTGGTGGATGTGGCCGTGTGGTACCGCCGTGATACGCCTAACCCTCCATGTAGTAGTTGCCATCGCGGCACATTTTCTGTTTGATACTTCATGATATTCAAAATAATGTGCCGCGTTCTAGCCCTTTATGTAGAAGTCATCATCGATCATCGCCCAAAAGCGATCTGATTTCTTTATGGCCAAGCAACTCTTCCCACCTCCCCCTCAACATTAGGTGAATGATTGTTTTTCATGTCTTGGCTAGGGCTCCCTTACCAAGAATCTCACCTTTAATTCATGAATTTCGATAGCCTTTGCAACTCAACAAATATCTTAGCCATGCCTTTTTGGGTGTCATTGACATTGGTCTCTAAGGCCTTGAGTCTCTCCTTATGGGTTGCCATTTAGGATAAGTTCTAGCCCCCACGAATTGCTTCCTCAATTCTCTCCTTGACCAAGTCCACATTCATCATTCGTTGGTTGACACGGAGAGTCTGTTTCAGAATTGGTGTAGTGAAAATGAACTCTATTTGGTGTGTGCGGATTCAGCTAAATCTTAAGCGTCGACAAGTTCATATATTCGAATCAAAATCAAATTCCATGTTCATAAACAAATCAAATAATTACCTTGAATTGGGGAATGAGGTACTAGACTATTAAGAGCAACTCTAACTATTAAGAGCAACTCTAACTATTCTCCATGACCGGATTATTAAGAGCAACTCAATCATTCTTCATTTTCAACTTCATCTTCATATTTGGAGATTTATACCTAAAAAATCTACTCTAACTATTTTCCATTTTCATCTTCAAATTTGGAGAATGAATAATGCATCTCCAAATATGGGGATGCACTATTCACCTTTTTAAAAATTTTATAATAGTAAAAAGTGGGAAAGTGAACTACAAAATACTATTTTCATTTTGTTATAATATTTGGAAATGTGAATAGTAATTTGAAGATGAACTTAGGGATTATAGTTGGATTTGAAAGTAAAAAAATGGGCACCATCATCTTCAAATTTAGAGAAGATGTCATTTTGGAGATTAAAATAGAGATTTGTGGTTGGAGATGGTTGACCGGGCAATGGACTATCTCGGATGTTTCCGAAAAATAATAAAAAAATTAAAAAAAATTATTGAAAAAGTGTTGTTTGAAAACTAATCCTAAGTATAGTGTAGTTTTCTTCGTATAAGTTTGACACGTTGGATAAAGCTTCAAAAGATAAGTTTTGATAGTAAAAAAAGTTAAGACAAAAGCTACCTAGAAGGTGTCTCTTGGAAATACACTTTCAGTATAATATTTTCAACAATTTAGGAAATATTTCTTCAAGAGACACTTTTAATATAAATTAAAAAATTTTAAACTTATGAAGGTGTTAATTTCTTCAAAAGGCATTTTCGATATAACATTTAAACAATTTAAAAAGTGTATTTTTAAGAGACACTTTTAATCTAAATTCAAAATTTTCAAAATTATAAAAGTGTATCTTCAAAAAACAATTTGAATATAAATTCAAAATTTTCAAAATTATGAGGTTTATCTTCAAGACACTTTTAGCTTACATAAAAAATTTTAAAATGAGAGAAACTGTCTCTTACTTTTAGATCCATATGATAAAACTACAATAGATTTAAGAATAGTTTTAAACATTTTATCTTTGAAGAATATTTTTTCTTTTTTACACTAATGTTATAACTTCATATGGAGGTAACTTCTTAAGAACGAAGACTGGAAGTAACTTCTTCTTGGAAACTTCTTCTTGGAAAGTAACTTCTTCTTGGAAACTTCATATGGAGGACTCAAGAACGAAGACTGGATCAACACATGACTTCGGTTGTGTTTTTCGTCACATTTTAATTCCTCTTGGAAAGAGTTATTGTAAGCTTAAACTTATATAAATTCGAGTTTTTGATTATTAGATCTGGATTCTTATAATTTTTTGGAGTGAGATCCATAAAAAAAATGCCAAAATATTTCGTCATTAGTGAAAAGAACGACATAAAACGAGTTTCAGCAACCATTTCTCTTTGAAAATTGAGGAAATTTCACAGTTACTTAATGAGGAAAATGAAATAGAGAGTATATTACAGAGTTACCTAGAAAAAAATGCACATGAATCTGATGTCAATTAATTATCATTGACCTGATTTAATTTATGAGAAAACAACATTTAATTTATATACGTCAAGAATCACAACTGCAAACTGGGAGGGAACCCCGTTTCTCCTTAAAAGCAAAATTTATATATTTTAAAATTGCTTAGTCCTTGTATAATATAGAAACAAATAAAATGACTTTGACTAAAAATAAATTTATTAAGTTTAAATATATTTTTTATTTTCCTTCGAATTTTTTTTCTTCGAATTTTTTCTCACAATTTGCTTTCCTTTACTTTTTTTCGGGTTCTAAAAAGAGCCTTAGTATGTTGTAGATTTGCGATTGAATGGGTTTTTTTCGTCAAGAAGGTGGAGATAGGATAAGTCCCAGCTCATGTCGTGACACATGACCAACCAGATGACTTGGAATCCGACCCCGATCCGTGGGATCGGGCCCGTCGCAATGGAGTGCGTTGAGCCTATAACCTAAGGAGGTAGGTCATCCCTCACATCAGGCACCGACCTAGTTTATTTAAACCGAATAGACCAACTCAGCTCGAAAGAAGCAGAATCAGTCATAAATGAACATGGGGGAACACGTGGGCGATTGTGGATTCTATTGACTTGATTTCTCACTATGCACTACTCTACCATACCACGAGGAGTATCACATTGAGGATTACGAATCAAATGTAAGAGGCCATGTGACACTCATATGTAGTATAAATTGATAGGCTTATAATCAGAAAAGGCAAAGATCTTTTTTTGTGAGCAATCAGAGAAAGATAAATTCTTTGGGAAGTTTTTACTTTTCCTGCTGGAGGAAGCCGAATGTGTGTTGATGGTGAGCATAGGCTATCCATGAGAATTGGTTTTAGGGTTCTTGCAGGAGAGATTGCTCCACCAGTTATCCCCATGGATAGACCTGCCTTTTGGAGGATTACTCTTTCCATAGAGAACAAAATACTCCATCTTCGGCAAGGGCGGAGCAAGAAATTGGTTTAAGTTGTGTAAGTTTGACAATGATTAATAAGTGAGGATTATAGCCTAATGATAAAGTGTTGATGGATTTAGTCTCCTTGAACGTAAGATTCACCCTGATCTTAAGAACTGATCGGGTGTTAAAATCATAGCTAACATTCAAACTTACACATAGGTCATTGGAGATGGAGCCGCCAGGATGGAAAAAATATCTTATAGAGATCAGGTCCAAAAGGGATTTCAAAGGAGAATTATATGTTAAACACGGTGGGAAGGAAAAGGGAAATTTCCCCATATACAAGTCGTGATCATGATTTTTTTTGTTTTTGGGGTGTTTTTTAAGTCCTTCAAATGGGGTAGCTGTAAATGTTTGAACAAAGCCTTTCATGATAAGCTTATCCCTTAGAGGCTATTCTGTCCATCGTATTTGCCATCTTGATCGGTTGAAACAGAATGCTACACAGCCGACCTTTGCTATGCTTTTCTTCAGTAGATAACTTTCCACTGCTAGTATACGCTCTCTTGGTTGGGGCTGTTGCTCAAAAAGCAAGCTGTTTCAGTTTCAATTTTTCTACTTTTAAGACAGCAGATGAGTCGGATCTCATCTTAACTAATTCGTACATAGTTTATGGTGCCATCCAGGTTACACCTGATGTTGCAGTGGGTGTGGGAGCTCTCATGCCGAATCAGTCTGGGCGGGCCCTGTACAAAAGGCCATTCAGGCTGTGGAGCAAAAGCAAAGGCATGACATCTTTTAATTCCACCTTTGTATTTCTCATCTCTAACATGACAATCCAAGGTGGTGACGGTTTGGCCTTTATCTTAACTGGGAACTCCAATCTTCCAAGCAACAGCGAAGGACAATGGTTTGGGATTGCGAATCCGTCCACAGTCTCATCAGCTAAAATCGAAACTGTGGCAGTAGTATTTGAAACAGGGAAGGGCAACAGTAGCCAGGTTGCGCTCAACTTGAACGGCCACTCACTAGAACCAAAAATCCTAGATGTGGATCTTGCAGAAGAGAGGCATCGATGTCGGTGAGAATTCAGTATGATGGGGAGGTTTGAGGGTTTTTGTGGGAGAAGGCAGTAACTCACCAGTAATTTCTGACTCCGTGATCTAAAAATCTATCTGCCTCAGAAAGTTTATGTGGGGTTCTCACTTCTCAGCTTCAACGGGAAATAATACGCAGCTAAACTGTGTAAGGTCATGGGCATTCAGTGCATTAGATTTGGATGAAGATCATCAGAAGTGGATCTGGATCACAGTAGCTGCTATAATAGCTTTGTTCATCGGACTTGCCTTCTCCTTGTGCTGGAAATGGAAATATTACGTCGGGAAGGGAGATGATACAGGGTTTCAGCTACAGATTCAAGGCTCATCCACGGGTCCAAGAAAATTCAGATTGAAAGAACTGGAAGCTGCCACAGAAAACTTCGACTCTGACAATTTGCTCGGACGAGGTGGTTTGGGACGGTCTATAAAGGAATCTTAGCGAGTAGGGAGGTGGCCGTGAAGAGATTTTCAAGGAGTTCGCAGGAGGGCAAGCAAGACTTCATAGCAGAGATCACAACCATCAGCAACCTCCATCACAGAAATCTAGTAAAATTATTGGGATGGTGCCATGAGAGAGACGAACTTCTTCTGGTGTATGAGTTCATGCCAAATAAGAGCCTTGACAAGCTCATATTTTGCAGTCAAAATCAAGGAGCAGAGACTGATCCAGTTAGTCTGAATTGGGAAAGGAGGCATGGTGTCATTAATGGGGTGGCTCAGGCACTGGATTACCTTCACAATGGATGCGAGAACAGGGTGCTTCACCGAGACATAAAGGCAAGCAATGTCATGCTGGACTCAGAGTTTAACGCCCGATTGGGGGATTTCGGACTGGCTCGAACCATCAATCCTGGTGACCAAACCCACCATTCCACCAAAGCAATTGCAGGAACGCCTGGCTACATGGCTCCAGAAAGCTTTCTTATCGGCAGGGCAACAGTTCAAACAGATGTTTATGCATTTGGTATCCTAGTACTTGAAGTTGTCTGTGGAAGAAGGCCTGGAAGACAGAGCATGCAGAACAACTACAACAATAGCATAGTGGATTGGGTATGGGAAAATTACAGGGGAGGAAGAGTTGTGGATGTGGTGGATTTGCGATTGAATGGGGTTTTCAGCGAGGAGCAAGCTGAATGTGTGTTGGTTTTGGCTCTGTCTTGTTGCCATCCAAATCAATACTCGAGGCCATCAATGAGAACTGTGTTGAGGGTTCTTGCAGGAGAGGTTGCTCCACCGGTTATCCCCATGGACAGACCTGCTTTTGTGTGGCCGCCTGCAATGCCTCCGTCTCCCTTGGAAGACTACACTTCCAGTGGAGACCAAAATACTTTTTCTTCACAACTGACTGGGAGATAAAAAAAAATTCAGGACAAAATCTCAGCAAGGAGATACGAAAATAGCATACTTGTTTTGTTTTGTTTTGTTTTGGATATCTTTCATTCCTCACAGCTATATATTGTTTCATTGATGTGTTGAATTTTCTTCGCTTTCCAAGGAATCAACAACCCTCATTGTGTGTTACAAGTTACAATCAAATCCCTCATGTGTATTACTTGTTAATCCATGATCAACATGAAGATTGGCTCTTGATACTACAAGAAAACATGTTATTGTGGACGAAAGTTTAGGGATGAATTGTAATTTCATCTCTAAAAGTAGCTTTTACCAATGAAATTTTAACTTTTATCACTAATATTAATTTTTAAAAAACTTTTGTTGACAAACTTGAAAATTTCATCACTAAAAGACATGGTAGGAAAACTTTGCCGCTTTTTTCTCCCGCAAACACTTTTGTGAGGAAAAAACATATATTCGCTTATAGATATTTTTATGTATATTTACTTATAAATTGATTTTGTCAATAAATATATTACTTCCAAATTGAAAATTGTTGACAATAGATAATATAATTAATTTTAATATTAATAAATATGTAAAAAGTATCTTGTACTATAAATAATATAATAAAAGCAGTTTTAGACTCTCTCTCTCTCTCTCTCTCTATATATATATATATATATATATATATATATATATATATATATATATATATATATATATATATATATATATATATATGCTATATATATATATATATATATATATATATATTAATATTTTATTTATTTGATAATAGAAATAATTAAAAGCGGTATAAAATTGAAGACTACAAAGATATATTTATGTAAAATGAAATGTTTGAATTTGTAATATCTTTGGTATGAATAATAAAAGATGGTTATTTTCAATAGTATATTTTATAATACTGATGAAAAAAACAACAATATATAATAAAAAAATAGAGAATATGGTTATTGTCCAAACATAAGTATTACTAAAATATTTTTATTATATTAGATAAAAGTTATCTATGAAAGTCATATGTGAGATTGAATTTAAGTTAGTTATGAATATGCAACAAGCATCTAATTTAATTGCATTCAAAATCATACTTTGTCCCCTAAGTAAAATTATATTATCGTATTTATCATAAAAAATTTATATTATAGTATGCAACTATTTAGTAGAAACCAACTAAATGTATGTTTTTAAAATATTAAATGAATTTTAAATAATTATTCATGATAAGATTTGTGAAATAAATAATATCACTCATTTTATTTGGATAAAATTTTGAATAATACTTTTATGTATAAAAGTTATCTTAAATATATGATTACAAGTTAAATATCCACATGAATTAATGCTTAACATTTTTACTAACACTAATACAAATTGATATCCTTACATTAATTTGTTAGAAAAGTAAATTTGTGTTGATATTTGATTGCAAATTTAATCAATAAGAAAATTATAATTACACATATCAAATACAACTTGTATATAAAGAAATCTTGTATTATTCATGAATATATATGGTTCTAAGTTAAATTATGCATTTAATCTCTTTAATCTTGTTAATTAATTTCTTTAAAGTGTTTTGCTTATAGAAAATAATTAAAAATCACAACTTATGTCAAAAAAATAATAAACATTTTTTTAATAAAAAGTAATAACTATTATAGCCATCGATTCATTTAGAATATTTTTTTTTTTAAACTTGGATATATTTCTTAATAAATTTTAAAATTTAAAATTTCTTACTTTAAGAAATTATAAATTTTTTTTAATAATATTCATTATCTTTAATTATAATCAATTAATTTCTTTTAAAAAAATAATTATAAGCAAATAATTTAAATAAAAATGTTTGTTGTAATTCCGATAACTATTGTTCTAAGAGTTCTTTTTGTTTATGAAGAGACTTTTTGAATACATATTTCTTTTAAATTTTTGTATTTAAAAATTTTCAATTGCAAAATTTGGACTGATTTTTAATTTATTATTTTATTTATGTAAATATTTTAATAGTGTAAAGTATCCATCACCTTGATTAACAAAATAAACAATTTTAATTTTTAATAATTTCAATAAAATTATTATCTTTAACCATCATACATTTTTTTAAGCATTTAGTTATTAAAGATACAAAAAAAAGTTATAACTTATTCCATAAAAGTAATCATTTTTTGTAATTATCTATTTCATTTAGGATTTTTTTTAAAAAATAGTTGGATAGATTTTGTGATAAATATGCAATTTATCTTTTTAATTGTATATTTTGATTATATATATATATATATATATATATATATATATATATATATATATAACTTCTCTATATATATATATATATTATCTCAACTAGTAGTATATAATTTTAAAAATTATTTGGATAATAAAATTATAAGTTATGCACAAAAGTTGTAACTGCTTTTTTAAAATTATTTGGATAATAAAATTATATGTTATTCACAAAAGTTGTAACTGCCATAGCTATTTATTTTTTATTGCATAATTGTTTTTATTAAATATTGAATCTATATTTCAAATATTAATTAAGTTTTGTAAAATAAAATTAAAAAATTATGTAAAAGTATTAAGCCATCTTAATTAATAATATTGTATATAACATATAATTATTACTGTTTAGTATTAATCAATAAAATAATAAATTACATCATAAGATAATAAATATTGTAATTAATAATTTATTAATTTATATTTTATAGATTTAATTTATTATTTTATACTTACATTAAATTTATTTTTTTGATTTAAATTTTAATTTATGAAATATAATTAGTAATTTTAATATTTTTAGTCTATAAATTTTCAATCACTAGAATTAAAGTCATATTGAATCTTATTTTTAGTGTAATTTTAAAAAAGAAATGCTATTTTTTTTTAATTTATAATTATTAAATTTCAAAACTTTGAAATTTCAATTTTTTTAGTTTAACAATTTGTAAATTCTAGTTTTAATTCTTTACTTTTATGATATTTGAACTTTAAAAAATATATAAACGTGCATTCATCACTTGCATGAAATGCGCTCAAATGCAGCATTATGCTAACAAATGGACGTAGTGAATACATATTAGTTGTTTGTTAAATAAAATGAAAATAAATTAATTAAAAAAAAAAAGAAAAGAAAAAGTCTTACCCACAACAGCACTTTGAGTTTTAAGAAATTCAGTACTCATTATATGCATCCTAACAAACATTCTCTCGATCGTCAATTATTTTCATAGCGACTTGCATCATTCTCCAACTATGTTCATTGAATCAGAAAAGTACATTATCTCTGATTCTATATCATTTGTTACAAGAATTTAAAGGTATGTTTCCCTTATAATCCATATTTGAATGAATGATTTGTTTTTTTTTAATTTGTTATTTTTCTCTTTTCTCTTGCATGTATAGGAGAAGATGTTGGAGATATAATAACAATCAATATCAGAATGGTTCATAGCTTATGATTGAAACAGAGATGTTTGGAAAAAATTTGGGACAAGGATCTAGATATCTGAGACGTCTTTTGGCACCATTGGACTGATTTTAAATTCAGAGAGCTCGTGATAGAGTGAAGAGATTAAACTTGTTGAGACTCAACAACAACAGTTTAAGACTCAATGGGATTGAATTTAACAATTGGAGACCAAGATCTGCAATGCAAGCAACTTATGTGCTTATGATTGATGTTCATTACTATATTTTTTCTTTTTTTGTTTGTACTAATGTAATTGTTTTTTAATAGGTAGTTTGTTAAACCAATACTTCATGTTTTTATGTAATTATTAGTAGAGATTTTAGGCTCTAATATTTACATAATGATGTGATCATATGTATTTTCATTTTTGGTAAGCAAGTTTTATAATTGAAATTCATTATAATTAATGTCTTAAAGGTTTTTTTTATATAATTTAGGACAAAATAATAAAAAATTAATTTGTTAAATTATAAATATAGCAAGGAATGAATTTGTAACCATTAATAATATATGTAATTATCTTAGAAATAAAATATTTGAGAAAATAATAAATCTTTAATAAAAAATAAGATATTTAATAAGAAAAATAATAAAATGTTTAATAAAAATAAAATATTTAATAATAATTCATAAAATATTTAATAAAAAATATAATAAAAATAATAAAATATTTAATAAAAATATTTATTTTATAAACAAAATATGTAAGAAAAATTCATAAGTGAAAAAATATATATTCAAAAAAAACTTTTGGTGATAAAATTAATTTATTATGAATTTTGTTACCATTAAGTATTGGTGACAATATTTCCCTTTTTTAATGATAAAATTTCTTATTTTTTGCAACGAAATATTTTATTGAGAAAAACCTTTTGTTACAATATTTTTATTTCATCGGAAAAAAATATTAGGTGACGAAATAGGATTTTTGTCACAAAACTTTTAGCGACAAGGTTAAGGCGATGAATACAATACGAAAATAATTTCATCAGAAAATATTTTTGCAGACGAAATCTAAAGTATTAGTGATAAAATATTAAAAACGTTGAGGTGCTATAAGTTTTATATTAATAAAAACATAAAATAATTTTTTTTTATTTTGGTGAAAGGTACGCAGACTTATGCACCAATACTTTATTCCCTAAGCAATTGAAAATGCTTTAGATTTTATGGTTTATTCTCAAATTGTTGCCTTATCACCTCAACGTTTCGTAAGCTTAACCATATAAAATCGTCGTTCCAATTTGGCCAGCATCTGCAAACAAAGTCGCCTCATGAATCTAAACACCATGACAGTTTCAAGGGCACCTTCTATAACATGCAGGTAAAAAACTAAAATCAAAATAAAGAAAATAAAGACTTCCTACCTTATTATGAGCAATGCCAGCAGAACATGTAAATTCAGTCTCCCTAAAAACCTGCATCCTAAGTTCTGCAACAATAAGGGCTCCACAAGCTAACAGCTTGTCACGGTGATCTGCCTCACTCCTGCAGAGCCACATCCTCACATTTTCTTTGACCCTAAACCAACACCAATTAAGAATTAATGGTTGTTGCCATGTAAAAAGCAAATTTGTGACTGATATTGATTCATCCCCCTTAGGTCTCAAAGATCATTGACTGAACCTCAAAGTTTGGCAGCAAATATTGTTTAAATAATTAGTTACTCCAAAAGCTTGAATGCCCCAATAACGTATGTCAAGCTAACAACCTTATGACCTCCAATTTGGGTGTTAGATACATAGAAAACCGATCATAGATTAATAAGGGACTTGGCATAGAGAATCTTGGAAGAAACACAATAACGAGCTTCCTATATCGTTAACTTCTGTAGCTTCCCTATAATCTCCAACATAAAAATGACAGCACTCTTACATAATATAAACTTGCATCTTGTCATATTAATTACTACCAGCTATTTCATTACCATTATCAAAACTATAAATAGTGGTAGAAACCGAAAACCAATAGAGCATTGTCTCTACCTCATTAAGCCCCAAAACATGTGACCTAATAGCTTCTTCATCAATTTCTTCCAAGCTCTCAGGAGGCATTTCTGCTAGCATTGTTTCTGCCGCATCCGTAAGATCAAGATACACTTCATCAATTGAAGCCCGCTCACATCGCCCCTTCCTAGCAAGAATAGAAACCACCTGCGAATTCAATAGAAAAACCACAATAACACCCACCTTCAACAGGAGCACCAAACGTAAAACCATTCAGAACTAATAACATTATGAATTCCATAAACCTCTGAACTAGCATTTCATTATCCGTTCGAGTCTTTACCACAGGCAACAGGGACCTGAACCAGCTGAATTGCCTTCATCACCCACGATGAACTGGAAACGATGCATAGAATTTCCAAATTATGCTTAAAGGGTACTCCCCACGCCCAAAAGAGAGGGAATGGTCAATATTACCGCTTGACGCCAAATTACGCGCCTCATGGCGACAGCGATCAAGCCCCGCCTTTCCAGGAGTTGTACTGCACCACTGCAGTAGAGCAAACCCCTCAAATCGGGTTGCTTCCATTGCTCCTACGACGACACACAGCAAATGCGTTTAAGAAAAAGCTGAACCATGGTGCTTGGCGCTATCCCGCCATGGAAATCAATTTCCCTAATTCCACGTCGTGATGGCTTAGTCAGTATGCAGATTACTTAATTAAGAATTAGGGCAAAACTTTATTCAACCTATAGATCCAAAAATCATCCCAAAAAGGATAATTGCTCAAATATCCTCACATAAACAGAACAAAGAGAGTGAGAGGAGAGTGATGATCATGAACCTTGAACGTAGAAGCAGTCCATGTCGACGTGAGCGATGATCCTCGCATCCGAAAATTCGGGTTTCGCCACTGGCATTTTCTTTTCCCTTCCTTCCCTTTCCTTTCCTTCCTAAGAAACTGAATTCATAAACCTGAGAAGGAAGTTTAACACCTCTTTCTCCGTAGAGCTGACGCCGTTTCGTTTGCTTCATGTATACTTCTACTTTTGGAAGATATACATAAAATCAAACTTATATAAGCTTGAGTTTTTCTGAATTAAATCTGGATTAACATTTTTGTGAATGGGTCACATAAAAAATATGTGAAATATTTCGATTGATAACTTAAAAAACTTCGAGCTTTTCAAGTCGACAAAAAACTTTGTTTCCTATTTTCAAAAACTATTTTATGTTCTCAACAAACAATGAGAACATAAAATGGTTTCCAATTTTTTATTTAAACATAAAAAACACAAAAAAAATATTAAATTTAAATAAAAAATAATGGTTTTTAGAAAACACTTTTTTTTATGTTTTTAATGTTTTCCAAAACATGTACCAAACATATCTTTTTTTTACGGATTGGAAATCTTTGGCTTGATGGGTTAAATGATCTTCTTCATAGTGATTATCTTGTAGAATTAGTTGAAAAATAAAATTTAAATTAATTTAGTAAAATGACATATAACATACAGAAAAACTATATGTTAAGATTTTCTATTGTGCACATATACAATATATTAAAAAATTAATTTTCATATTTAAAAATTCCAAAACCAACTTGTTTTTAAAGAACTGTGAAAGATTATTATTATTATTATAAAACATTGTCATCATTTTCATGTATTTATTTATTCAGTAAAATAATTCAACCTAAGTAAAGAAAAATGGACAAGGAAGAATTTAGTCATTAACTCATCTTTATTAACTTCATTTATATTATTATAACAATATGGCAATATTTCAGAGTTTTGTACGGATGTAATTCACTGAAAAAAAAAAATCCGAACTCAACATCTAGTTTAAAAAATTTAACCAAAGTAGTGCGTTTGGCAAAGCCGGCATTCCCAACGGCGGCTTCTGTTTTTTAAAAAATTTCAAAGCGGCGCTCTGCGGCCAGTTCTGCGTTTTTAAAATATGCGGCTCTGTAGCCAGGTTGGCATTATAAACCCGGCATTCTAACTACCGGCCACGAGTCTTCTAAAAACCCGACGCCCTTCCTTCTTCTCCACTTTGCGCATTTCTTCTTCCCCTTTCCTCTATTTTCTCCCTCCCCCCGATTTTCTTCTCCAGCAGCTCGGGCATCCATTCTCCACCACAGCCCACCTCGGCGACGGCAAGGGTTAATCGGCACAACCATTGAACAACCCTTATTGACGAGGTTTGTACTCTGTGCCATGTTCCTGCGATTTTGGGGAGTTAGGGTTTCATTTAGGATTTGATTTAGGATATTGTTTTGTTTTCGTTTTTGGGGTCTAGTGATTGGGTGATGGGCCTTCTTGATTCCATGAGAGTAGTAAGAAGTGAAGCACTTACGTCTGCCGGAATGGGATACTCTCAGGTTGATTTATTCTAAATTCGGTCTTCTTGGTTGCCAAATCAATTATGATGATGCCATGTTTGAATTTTTGTGATCATGTCTATGGTTTGAGAAATGAAGTTTAAGTTTGTTAGCACATTATTATACTAATGCTATTAACCTATCATGACTTATTACTAATTTAATATGCTTAATATTTTTTATAGGATTAAATGTATAATGTTGATGGGATTCAATGTAAGACGAGTTCCTCACCCTTTAATAAAATCGTATAATACCCAAAAAGAAAAATTAAAAGTTGACCTTTACACTATTTTCATAGATTTGAAATTTCCCTAATACATATATATTTCGTCTATAAAATTTACATTTTTTTAAAAATACCCTTCAAGCAGAAAAAGAATTAAAATAGAGTGGTCCACAAATTTCTAAAAAATCAATCAAGTATTCTCTTGAAAAATTTATAAATAAAACTGTATCTAGAAGAATGCGTAGATACATTTTAAAATTTTTTTTTTTTTAATTTATAAATTTGGATTTCCATGTTTCGAGTGGTTTAACTGAATAGGCTAAGCACCCTACTTCTAACCCTTCACATTTTCTAACCCTTTTTTTTTTACTTTTGAGCTGTCATATATTAGTATTTAGAGATCTATAAGATAAAGGAACAAATGCTACGAATAATTCAATATAACCATTCTTTGTGAATCCCAAACACCTTACCAACCGATTTTTTGGAAATGGAACCCTCGGTTTAGGGAAAGTACATTTACTAAATAATTGCATTGGGAAGAGTTTTGGAAGTTAAAAATAAGGTCATACGACCTAACTTCACTCAAATTGGACCACCGGGTCATTGTGTGATAATAGAGGCATGTTGGTTGTGTTTTTAGGAGAAATTGTATTTTGGATGGGGCTCCCCGTCTGAGACTCGCCCGATTTTCATTAAATCATGAGTCGGGCAGGCACGATTAAGGGCCATTTATTTTATAAACAAAGTATCAAGGATAAACATATCTCATACTATTTAATTTTTGTTTGCCATTTCCAAGCAATTAGTTATGTGCTTTCCTGCATTAGTAATGTGTTCTTCTGATGAGCGTATAGTGAGGGTGATAATGATGTGAAATATGATGTAACAGCTTAAATTGTGCCTTTGGAAATCTGCAGGTTATTTGCGTTTGAACAATTGGGAGATATCATTTTTGCAAGCACCTATTGACAAGCGGAAGTTCAACAGATCCTCAGTGTAAGTATCCTCTAAAATGTGAAATAGGTTCCAACCTTTTACAATGGAATGACGGATACATTGCCTGTGTTTGAACATGGTTAACACAGCGTCATCGAAATTGGTGTTTGTTGGTCGTTGGAATACAGGCAAGAGAGATCGATCTATTGTGGCGTTGCGAAATTGGTGTTGGCGAGAGGAGTGACCATGGTTGTGGAGCTGTGGTCAGTGCCGATCTGAGGAGCATATAGAGCGATGATGCTTAAACTATGAAGAAGGTAATGATGAATCTAGTAGAAGATGATGATAGATATGATGATGACTTACATGCAAGTAGATGGACATGTATCATCATTCAGGACTCTAATCGAGGTTTTGGAGAATATGGGCGAGGTTATTTGTCTCTAGCATGCATTACATTGTGATGTATCGAATATTGTAAATGATGATGAGGGACCAGCTGAGTCAGCCCCTATTTAGTATCACCTACCTGACACCTTGTTTTGAACATGTTGAGGGGAGAAACCATAGATATTGCTACTTGGTGGTTGGACTCCATGGGTGCAGAAAGCGACGGGTTATGCAGTGGTGAATTTATTAAAGGGCAAGTTTTAATTCTAAATCCGAATTGCAAGAGGTTGCAGATTTTACTCAATTAAACACCTGGGAGTTTGTTGTAGTTGCCTCCTACAAAAATTTCGTCTTAAGATGTAAGAGGCCCGAAGAATGTCAATGTCAATGGAAGGCTGCGTGCCATGGTTGTCAAAAAGAAACTAGCTTATTTGTGATCAACAAATATGAAGGGCATATCTTGTAAATCGTGTCTTAACCAGACCATCATCAAGCTGGACTCAAAGTTGGTTGCTACTCACATCTGACTGACGTGCTTCGTTGCGTTATCTGTACTATTCAGCGGCGTTATGGAGAAAATGAGATATGAAATTTCATATAAAAAAAGCCTTGGATGGGAAGCATAAGGCATTTGACATGGCCCCAGTGATTTTTTTTGATCATATACGGATCTCCCACGTTTGTTCTTGGCCATAGAACAAGCCATCCACAGATGTGTTGCTCATGGAAAACCACCTCTCATAGTGTGCCACCAAACAATGAGACATTCCAGCGCGTCTTTTGGGCATTCAAGCCATCTATTGAAGGGTTCGCAAATTGTCGTCCGGTACTTAGTATTGATGGTACACATTTGTATGGGAAGTATAAAGGGACATTATTGATTGCTATGGGATGTGATGGAAATAATCAGTTGTTCCCATTGGCATTTGCTATTCACGGAAGCGAGAATATTGATAGTTGGGGATGGTTCTTGGCATGTATCGGAAATAGAGTAACACAACGGACGGGAATATGTGTTATATCTGATAGACATCCGGGTATTATAGCGGCGCAGGCGATCTCGCCGTTGGGCACCATCGCTGTATCCACCCGGAATCTGCATACGTCATCTTACAAGCAATTTTATGACCGCTTCAAAATAAAAGCGTTGAAGAAGAATTTGGTATGCGGAAGCGGCTGTTGCAACAACACCCGCGGAAGATGAATAGGCATATGGCTACAATTGGGAGAATTAGTCTGAGAAACCTTCTGATGGTTAGGCGATCCCTCTTAGATTATGGGCACTTTCACATGATGGAGTCGAGAAGATATGGGATAATGGCTTGGTAATATGTTAGAGGTATTTAACAATGTTCTTAAAGGGGCTCGCTGACTTACCAATGGAGTGCATTAGTTCGGTTGACATTTTCCTCATGGTACTTTGTTGCGAAGGGAACAAGAGTCTTTGCTAGATTGACATCGATGGCGATTCACTCTTATGTTGATGCTCAGTTCGGGGTTGTATGATTAAGAAATTTGGAGTAAATGGAAATTGTTCTTCTGATCAACTACAGGCGGATTTCCGTAAAGTCTGGGTGGACGCATTCATCACACGAACTTACATGAAGAAATGCACGTGGTAAGACAACGATATATGGTTTTCCTTGTAGCCATATCATTGCGACATGTGACATCGATGTGTTGATTTTGGATCATTTGTACAAGGCTGCTACACTGCAGGTCTTATTTAGCGACGCAGGCAAGTTTGTTTTTATCCTATATTCAATGAAGATGAGTGGCCTCTTTATGATGGTCCAACTATCGTGAAATTCCCGAAATAATGAAACTACAAGTCGCAATGGGCCCTAAATCAAATTCGCTTGCACAATGAAATGGACATTGTGAGGCAAAACCAAGATAAAATGGGTTGTGCAAACAATGGTCACAATCGGCGGTCTTGAAAGAGTAGAACCCAACTTTAGTTATGGAAGTGTGGAAGTAAGGCTATTAGTCAGTTTTGATCAGAATGAGACCTCACCTTTTTTGTTGTTGTTCCAGATGAGACTTATGTACTAGCGCTTATTTACGTAAAACGAGAAAATCAATATTTGTAGTTGTCTTATATTAGACTTATTCTATTGAATGAAACATTCTTATTGTACGTGTTTATTGTAAATTGTCGCGGTAATTAATGTTGACAACCATTTTTGAAAATTATGCTGGATTTGTTATATCTTATAGACATGGCGCTCGTAGATCTATGATATGATCCGTCGATACATTTATTCTCGCTTTGCAAGATGTAGATATAAATTCGATCACACTTAGTAGATACGTATGTGCATCGTAATTTCCGTTAATAAGGCATATGGATATTAGTAGTTGTAACATGTAATTTATACATAACCACTTTTAAATTTGTATGTTTCGTTGTTTGCAGCTTGAGGAGATCCTCCGCCCTCGACAGCAGATGAGAGCTTTCATGTCTATGTGGAGGATGGATATTCGGATCCAGCCATACGTGATTAGGTCTGGATTTTACGGTATATTTCGTTTGGGCCACATCGCGATCGATTGGCCACTATCACTCTACCGGTCGATGGCGCTGGGTTCATCTTAGTTTATTGGATCCTTCTCTTTGTTTATGGACAAGAAGGGTGTGAGGGTTCCCATTTGCTATCTAATTTACTACACGATTCGACGCCTTATCGCGACATATAGTTGGGGTGGTGACGCAGCACATACATATTGCGAGTTATGCCGAACCAGCTTGAATCGAGTCGTGGATAGCGCTTGTATTACACGGCAAGGTGTATGTAATAACTGGGAATGTGTGTTGCTGTATGGATGAATTGGGATGCTTATGCCACTATTACTCATAATTCGACCTATTGAGGTCATTGAGACTGTTGGGTTGATAGTATTTGTACATATTGTATTTGGGTAGACTCTCCCGCATAAAGGAGACTCCATTTTCGATTTTCAAGAATTATGGGTCCCAGAAAGGAAATGATTATAATTTTTTCCCTTACGCAATATAAAAACTTCATTATTTTAACCCACCTTCGCATTGTTCTGTATTCAGCTATGGTCATGGGAGAGACTGCACGTCGGGCGACCCGATTTTGGGCGACCCCACGCTGATCTAGCACCACCACCCGCCCTCAGCCTCGATGATGCGGATGTCGATGTTGGTGATGAAAATTCACCCGAGGTCGCCCACGATCTGACACGTGACATCCTCCGGTTGAGCCACAGAGGTACACCTAGCACTCCACTTCTGGTAGGTGGAGAGTACCTTTGACACGGGTGCATAACCCATCGGGTGTGCTACTCCTATACCGAGATCAACTAGATGCACAGACTCTTGATCAGGTAATGTTTATGTAAAACTTTATGGTTCTATATTAATTATATTCATATTCTTGTAAAATTTATTGACATAAAGTGTTCACATGTAGGTGTCATGGCAGCCACATGCGTGGGAGTTACTCGACCAGCCTCCCATATATCTCCGCTTACTGACGTGATTCACACGATACACCTCTCATATGTTTGTAATTGCTGGAGTGGCATCGTCCAGAGAGAGTCCTGCGGCTGTTTGGGATGCAACAGGAGATACCTCCAGCTTGCTCTTACGAGCAACAACAGATGCAAAGGATGCACGCGGACGCATACCCAAATGCTGGGACAGGCGACTCTTTCATGCACCATACATAGTACGCGGAGACGCGAGCTGATAGGATCATCACTTCACCCCTATGTCAAGCTCTGATGGACTTCGCGTATTCCTACATGCAAAGGGTATCGTCAGACACACGGCGCTTTTGATGAACTGCCACGATCGCATGTGGATGATATAACTCCATACTACAGCTTAAGAGTATGGATCTTTGGTAAGTTACAATTATGTGTTTCTAAAATATTTTACCTAATTCCTAATTAATAGATTATAATTATAATTCTTCTCCGGTTCACTCAGACGCCATGGTCGACAGAAGCCATTCGCTCCCGTCTGATACTCCGGTGCTTTATGCGACATACATCATACTGTCTGACGGTTACACCAGACCGGTGAAGACTATCATCGCGGCACACCCAGAGGCTCACATCACATGAGCCATCGATTAGACTCCTAAGTATCGTCCACACCATCACGATGCAAACCCGCCTCGAGGCAGAGGGAGCAGGGAGGAGGGGAGCAGGAGAGGGGGAGTTGATCGCCGAGGTCGTGCTCGAGATGGTATGCAGGTCATCATCGGGCTCAGACAGCGGAGAGCGGTCTAGGTACACCCGACTTACTCATGCCTACTCGATACCCTCCCATAATTTACCACTCACCCGAGCCGTTTATACCCCCACACACCTACATACATCACCTTCCATACCCACTCACATTGACGCATCACCTTCCCTACCCACTCACATTGACGCATCACCTTCCCTACCCGCACATTACACATCACCTTCCATACTCCCAGCGCACTTACATGTTCAGACTATCCGTGTCGACAGAGCACCTTCCATAACATTAGATATCCCACTGGCTGCCACAAAGATTATACTGGTCTCATATTGCATCCTACGAGATGATACCATCGTTGACTCCATTATCCGAGGGGGTGATCACTGTAGGCGACCGACGCGGTACACGACCACTCCATCCATCGATACCCATTCCATCGCACCCCTGGCCCATCATTCACCCTCTGGCCTCCATCAACACCCTCACCTCCTTCTCAAACTCCATTATGATCCGGCTGGTCAAGACCGGTTACCTTAGGCGCCACCAAGAATATAAAGGCGCCCTGCCTTGTGACACATTGATACATATTATTTTTATATATGATATTCTCAGATAAATGTTTAAATAGTATTTTAAATGTTTTCGTGTATGCATGATTTGGTACATACCTGTCTTCGCCGCATGTCATTAGGTGCATACATGTCTAATACTCTTGATTTTATCATAGTTCCAAAATAATACACTAATATTATTTTCTAATTATAATCATTTTTTATAAAACATATGTAATTACATAAAATAATAAATTATATTTTTATTTAAAATGGATTATTTTTCTAATATAATTCATAATATAAATGAATGTTGAATAATACACTCAATGTTGGATTATTTTATAAAAATTGAGAAAAGTTTTTAAAAGCATTTTTGATGAAT